>JAAMXY010000379.1:0-24044 GCA_019677205.1 Pinguiococcus pyrenoidosus | reverse complement strand
CACACACACACACACACACACACACACACACACACAGAGAGCGTTGGACAATCCTGCTGTTACCTCCGTGATCGATCCGCTCTCGACGCCGCCTCCGAGGATCTCATCCAAAGCGGAAGCTCCAGTGGTCACGTGGATCGTTCGTTTTCCCTTCTGCAGCAGTTGCAGGCCCGTGCTGAACTCGTTCTGCCCCGTGAGCTTGCGGCACTCGCTCAAGATCTTGGTGATCTTCGCTTCCGTGATTCCGCGGATCTGCAGGAGCTCGCGCTTCGGAGTCTTCAGTGCAGCACCGCACGTGAAGACCTTCGCTTCGCGGAGTTTGTTGATGTCTGCAACTTGAATTCCGCACGACTGCAGCTCTTCCACAAGGACGAACTCTGCGCGCAAGGTCGCGAGACAGGGTTGACGTCAAGCATCCTTCGAGCAGCCGCACACGTCTGTTATGAACGTACCGTTCGCGAGGATGTCGTCCTCTCCATGATCACAGCTGCGCTCTGTTGCAACTGCCGCCATCTTTCGATCGCCGACCTTTGGTCGGTGCGTATCCGCGCGCGTGTTCAGCTCCGCGAACGCTTCGGAAGGTGTGTGAGGACTCGCCTCTACGAGATGGATCGCGAGAAGCGTTGGATCTTGCGGCAAAAGCGATGTACGCACGTGCGCTGCGGAGTCGGCGTCGTGCGCTCAACCACCGCGTCGAAGCGAGGCCGCAAAGCTTTCAACGGAAGGGTTCCCGCCAAAAAGCCTTCGGGATACTTCGGAGACCCTACCGGAGTATGTTTTTGAGAGGTAGGCGGCTCACTTTTCTCATCAGTATTCCTGAAACGGCGTCGCGGCCCGCGTGGATCGGACGCCGTTCATTGGTGCAGAAAAGATTCTTAGACACCATTTCATCAAGTTCGGAACAGTGTCGACGGATGCGGCCCATACAATGCGAAGTCAATCACAGCGATTCTTAATTCTTTCCACGCAAGCTGGCTCGTTGCGGAAGCATTGAAAAGCCTGGTGGCGCTGATTCTATCTTTTGCCGTTGCTTGGGCCACGCCGCGCGGCGCATCCGGAGCGGCGGAGCCTGCCATGAATTGACGCGACCATTGCATGTGCACGCGGACTGACGAGGTGAAGGAGCAAGGCCGGTCCGAGGGCCACGAGCCGCAGAATGAGTTCTTCTACCGGAACTGCTCTCGAACGCGACAAGCGCCTCCAGCGATTCCTAAGTGATGCGTCTCATGTCACGCCGCGCAAGCGGCTCCGCACGATGCTGGACTACATCGATGTGGCGTCCCCCGAGGAGGTGCACCGGCTCTTCCGGACGTTCTTCGACCGCATCTTTCAAGTGCTCCTCGGTGTAGTGCAGCAGTACGAGGAGCTCAAGCTCAACGCGGGCAAACCCAACAAGGACGCGTGGACGCTCAAGCGGAAGCACATCACGGTGGAAGACTGGAAGCATTTCTTCTTCGTGCTCGCCCAGCTTCTGCTGCGCTGTCCCGGTCTTGTGAGCCGGGGCTGGGAGCGGGAGGGCCTGCTGTCCCTCTTCCGCCGCGTGCTCCATCCTGGCCACTCGGATCTCGTTCGGTACTACGGCGTGGCCAACCTGCTGGTCTTCATCGACATCATCAAGAAGCGAGACGTCCTGCGGGGAAGCGACACGATGGACGGGATGCCAGCGGCCATCACCGTGGCCGCGCTGGGCATGACGAAGCGACAGAGCTTAGAGCTGATGGCAACCGAGGCGAAGGCGGGCGAAGTCGTGGAGAGTCCCCAGTTGGAGCTTCTTCGACACATCGTCAGTTGGGATCGGCTCGAGGCCGTGGATCCCCTGAACAAGATAGCCCTGCGGAGCCAGCAGGAGAGAACGACGCACTACTGGGATGACGTCGACGTCCTGCAGAGCCTGAATCGGAGCCGCACGCGCAAGACGGAAGGAGCCATCCCGGTCCCCGACCACGAGTACGAGCTTCGACTGATAGACCACTTCCTCGCGTTCTCGGTCCACGGTGCTTTGGGCTGCTACGACACGCCAGCGTCCGATGTCATCGAGAAGGAGGCGAAGCACTCGCCATCGGCCGCGACGCGAGTCCCCTTCGCCATCCAAGGCGGAAACGACGACGGCCCGCTGTCGCTGTACGCAGTCTCGCGGGTTCACCACTTCCGCACGTGGCTGAGCATCCTCGAGGATCATTTCTTCAGCCAGTTCTCTCGACGAGTCGATGGCCGCGAGGATGACGGCACGTCGTTCGCGATCCCGCTTGGGCTCCAGCTGCGCCTTGAACCGTGGTTGGCCATCGTCCTTTCGGACCAGTCGCTTGCCGACGCCCTCTGCGAAACAGAAGGCAGGACGACCTACGAGAAGATCCTGGAGGCGCGCTTCATCGCTTTCCACACGGACGCAGTCAACATCCAGCTGCGGACGTTTCGGTTGTACATTGAGCAGCTCAGTGGCCACGTCGTTGGCGATGGCTCAATAACGAGCGCGCTGCAGCTGCAAGACAGCGACGTCCAGGCAACGGGAGTGGGTTCCGTATCAGAAGCTTCCTTGAAGGAGCTCTCCTGGACATACAGCGCCTCAAGCCTGCACAAGGAGAAGACGAGTGGCACACAGGACAGATCCAATTCCGTCACAGAAACGAACTCGAATGTGTCTGACGAGGACGGGACGCGGGCCTCGCATGTTTCCCACAGCACCGAGTTCTCGGCTCGCCAGACGCAAGAGTCGCGGGGCTCGCCTTTCCGGAAGGCGTCGATGAACGAGGGAGGACGTCCGCCCAGTGTCCCTCGCATGACGGGCCTTTCCCGCGATTATGTCGACATGGAGAGCTACACCTACGAGGCCGCACAAAAGATTTGGTTGCCCAAGCTCGGCAACCAAGCCCAGGCAGGTGGCAAAAGCCCCGCCTGTGTCCCCTCCGTGTTTCGAGAGCGATGGGATGCGCTCGTGCTCCTATACGCGGAGCACGCTCTCAAGATTTTCCATGCGAAGAAGACCAGACTTGTTCCGTCCGCTCACGCGAAGCTCCTCCTTGCCGCGGTTGACGTGCTGTACTCCTGCGCCGCTCAGCCCCTGGATGCTTTGAAGAGGGAGACGTGGATTTCGCTTCGAGACATGCTGTTTGATGCACTGGACGTGGCCTTCGAGGCCATCATCACCATGGCTGGAAAACGACGGAAGAACGAAGATCAGGTCGGGACGAGCGTGGCCCTCGTCCCGCTGATCCACACGCTCTTTGTGCTGCTTGTCCGATCGGGTGATCGGCAAGACGCGGCGGCGTGGCAGGGGGTCTCGCGCAAGCTCGCCGCCGTCATAGCCCCGCGCGCTCACGACATCGACAACGCCGTCTGGACCATGGTAACGCGGGTCTTCGAGGCGTGGGGTCATCAGCTCCTGAACCTCTCGACGTGCATCTTCAAGTTCATCGAAGAAGGTGGGGGGAAGCGCGAGCTGGATCAGTCAGGAGATGCGGTGCAGCCCGCAGAAGCTGCGCGAGACCTACGCGCAAGGACCCTGTCGGGCCAACATCAGCAAAGCGGCGGCTCCGCAGCGTGTGTCCCGTGCTATGTCGGCGTTGTCCTGAGCAGAATGGTCGACTGGGAGAAGCTTCAACCGGACTGCATCTTGGCGTATCTGGAGGAGGTGACGGACTTCGGCTTCAGCGTCCAGCACACCGGCAGATCGGGACTGCCCGAAGGCGGGACCACGCAAGATGCTGATGCTAGCGGCTCTGGTACCCGACCGAAGGGAATGAGCAGCTCTTCGCGCGGAGCAGTGAACTCCGCATGGCCGGCGCACGACGTCGACATTCTCCGCGTATCCTCCCTGGAGACGGCCTTCGCCTTGCTCCGGCAAGTCCTTGACCTCTTCCCACCGGAGGTTCTCCTGACCTTCCCCGCGGCCTACCAGCGCGATGCCTTCAACGCCATTGAGGGGACCGTACGAGTGTGGCTGGTGGGCGCCATCGTGCCTGAGCGCTTCTTCCGCTGCTTGCCGGATCGCTCGGCTGGCAAGGAGTTGCGGCAAATACAGAAAGTCCGAGCACATCGAGAAAAGGCGGAGCAGAAAAGTCCACTGCTTTCCCTGTCACCCAAGTCCGTGTTGGACATCTTCGGACGCTGGCTTTGGGCCGGGGTGGCCGGTGCGGAGACCATCGAAGGCGACGGTGGGATGAACGTCGATGGCGGCAAGATAGAATGCTTCAAAGCCCTGTCCTCAATCGCGGTGACCGGCACCCGCTGCTTTCGACCGCTTGCTCCGCGCCAGTTCGATCCGATCCTGAGGTTGACCCTGAAGGTGCTGCAGACCCACTCGCATGGGCCAGAAGATGAGTTTGAAGAGCTCCTTCGCGACGAGGCGGTCATTCAGAGCAGCTCGTATCTCAGCCGTCCGCACATTACGCCGCACGTGCATCTGCTGGTGATCCCCTTCATCAACGCCGTGTCGGAGCTGCTCTTGGCGCCCACAACAAACACACGGGCCCCGCGGCGCGCTGTGTATGTGGCCGCTGTGAACGGGCTGTCCGCAACGATTCCGCTGATCTGCAGATACTGCCCCAAGTTTGCCCGCGAGCCTTACCTGTCCGATCGATTCGTTCAAGAGCTCATCTCCGAAGTGTTCACGCCTCGGGAGGGGGACCAGAACAAGGCGGAGTCGATCTACCTGGCGCTTCTGAATCGCGTTGGGACGCTTCTCTGCAAGGCTGCCACTCCGCAGCCGCACACATCCGTCTTGATCCGGTGCATCGCGATTGGATCGCTCTCGCTGTTGATTACGCACGCCGTGCACGCTTGGTCCGCGGAAATCTCGGAGCAGGTGAAGGCCTTCGAGATGGTCAACGAGAAGTACGTCATTCTGGTCGGGAAGTGGATCAAGTTCCTATCGGATCGAGTCGGGGACGAAACCCTCAGCGTGGCGTTGACGGCGTTGTCGAGCCTCACGAACCTGGCCGATTTCTCGAACGTGCTCATGAAGGATGGCCCAGACATCATCGCCACCTGTGTCCAGAGCTTGTGCCGCGAGGGCTATGCTGCAGTGGTGAAGATCCTGAGCACGGAGGCGGACATGGGAGATCCCGTGCGAGGATCCGTCCTGCCGCCGGAAGGGCTGGTTGGCGGCTCGTCGAACAGCACGGCGCCGACGTCCACCACACACCTTCTTCTGTACTCCAGAAGCAGTGAGTCGGAATTCGAAGACGCAAATGCGGTCGTCGAGGACCATCCACCCCAAAGCTCGGTCGCCGGCCTCAGCCTGCGATGCTCCGCCATCCTCGAGACCGTCGCTCGATGGCTGCTCGCCAACGACGGAGCCGCATTTGAGCAGATCATCAAGAGCGATGCGTGCCGGCTGCACCTCCTGGCGCTCCTCGAGGTCTCGACCACGGGTGCGCTGCCGCAGATCCGCGTTCTGAACGAGACCTTCGCCAAAGCCGGAGTCGCAAGGGAGGGCGGCACCTCGCGGAGAGCGCAGTTCGAGCAGCACGCGGCCGCCGCGCTCCGATCGATTGCCCCAATAATGCCGAAAGTCATCGAGAGGCGGCTGAAGCGAAGCTACCGCCAGGTCGGCTTCCAGCCGCAGCGCCTGGCGACGCTGGGGATCGTCGCCGATCGCATCGTGGACGCTCTGATGCTCTTCGCTCAGCGCTTTCCAGTCAGCGGTCGTCCGGACGCAATCGACGCCTCCCTCGTGACGGAGTTCACCAACGTGCCGGGCGTGCTGACTTCGGAAGAAAGCGTGCTGCACTCGTCGGAAGGCTGTGTGCACGTGGCCCTTCACCACGGCTCGATCGTGACCCTGGTCGCCAGTCCGGAGGGTACGTCCACCACGGTCCTTCGGTCAGCATCGGGTACGTACCGCTGGGCGGCACAGCTTCTGCGACCCCACGCGGACGACCTGCCTCCGAAGAGGCCTGAGATCATCAAGAAGTACGCCCGCGTCGCGCCCGCACAGATGATCAATCCCAGCATCGCGACGGTGGCCCCCTTGCAGAACGAGAGATGGCAAAGACGGGACCCGGACATGCGGGAAGTCGTCGAGGCCTGGGGCCGACCTGGAGGTGCTGCCGAGGCGCTTTCGCGGGACGATGAGCTTGACAGTTCCCAGGACGGCGACGCCTCCTCGGCGTCCGGCGTGGTGGCCAGCTCGCTGTCGTCCTTCGAGGGGAGCCTCGCGCCTCGCCGACGGGCAGACGCCTACGCTAGCTCGGCTTTTGAAGAGAGCGACGATCTCCAAGAGTTCTCCGTTGATGGTAGCCAAGCGGCGGATGGAGAGGGGGGAGACGTGGCGAGCACGAGCGTCGACTCCTACGTGGGCATCGAAGAGGAGGGATTGCTGCTGAACGAGATGCAGCTGGTAGAATCCACGCTGGAGGATGTGGATCCGCTGAAGAGCCTTCTTGGTCGCCGAGGACTCCGGAATGTGGACATTGCGTACGACGACCCGACGCTTCTCGGCGGCCACTTCCTGCTGAAGCTCGCGGAGCAGGAGACGAAAAGTCAGAGCTTCGAGCGCGTTGCTCACACGGTGTACACCGGAGACGCCGGCTCCCGGGACGCCGATACGCCGAGCGCGGGCGCCGTGGTCCGCTTTGGCTCCTTGTCGTCGGGACTGGCCAGCAGCAGCAAGCAGCACCCCGGAGACACGCTGGCGCAGCTGCAAATGCATGCATGCCACGGATCGGAGAACAAGCAGATTGGGCTAATCTGCATGGATCGCATGCTGTGCCGCGCTCTTGAGACGCTCCTGAAGGCCGAGTTCGCAAGCGAGAACCTCGAGTTCCTGCTGCGTGTGAAGCGCTTCGAGACGCGCGCGCGCCGACTTGCTTGCTACGTGGACGAGAAGATTGCGCTGTGGGAGTATGAGACGAGCTCGCACAGCCAGTCCCTGAAGGCGGAGGCGGCTCGCCTGTGTGAGATGGCGCTGCGGATTTTCGCCGACCACTGCACGCCCGAGTCGGAAAGGCAAGTGAACCTCACGGCGAAGCAGATACGCGAAGTCGGCGACATCGTCAAGTCGGGAAACATCGACTCGGCCATGTTCACTCCCGCTGTGCGCGAGGTTGAACGGATGATCAAGAATGACAAGCTCCAACGGCTGTTTCAGACCGTGACGGCCGCGCAGGAGCGCGTGAGGAAGTTCAATGAGCTGCTCCGCCTCGACGAAGAGATGTCGTTTCACTCGCGTGTTGAGCAGCGCTGTATCGACTTCAAGACGTCCGGGAAGCTGCAGCCTCAGAATCACCGGAGCCTCGAGCCCGTGAGGAACACGGATGAGACGTCGCAGGAGCCTGTGAGCATCACCCGCGGCATGTCAGAGGCCAACTCCAGCGACGGTCGGCCATCGAGACTCACAGACATGAGGACGCAGTCGTTGAAGCAATTCATGGACATTCACGACGATCTGCCGGAGGAGCTACGATCCGAATCCGAGGCGGGATTCTCCGAGGTCGGAAAGGACTTTCTGGAGATGGAGAACTGCTCAGCGGCGACCGCCCTGGCTGGGCCTCGTATCTTCATGTCCTGCATGGGCCTTCTTCCGCTCCAGGGTCTTCCGTTCCGCACGGTTGGCTCGAATGCCGGGAGGAACGGTACGGCGGACCTACCCCAAGCTCTGCTGCTGGATCCCAACGCATCGATTGCGGATCGTGCCTCCTCGTTCGAGAAAGGCACCTCGGCGGCCGTCAAGTCACGGGGACGTTGGCCGGCCATGGCACAGATGCTCCAGGAGCTGGACGCCGTGAGGCCACGGCAGACGGTGTCCGTCGCCGTGGTGTATGTGGGTCCCGGCCAGCGAACCGCGCAGGAGTGCCTGTCCAACGTGTCGAAGCAGATCGTGACCGAGAATCCGAATGACGCTCTCTCGGACGCTCCCTCCACAAGCCCGGACTTCGAAGCGTTTGTGGATGCTTTGGGGTGGAGCGTGGTGCTTAGCAAGCATGCTGGCTGGGCGGGCGACCTGGACACCTCCCCAAACAGTGCTGACGGCGTCTCGCAGCCATACTGGTAAGTCATGGTTTCATGGTGTCGGTCAAGAGGGAAGCTATCTCACCACGTGTCGGCCGCCCAGGTGTGATGAGTCCGTCGAGGTCATTTTCTACGTTGCCCCACGGATGCCAACCGTGGCCGGCAACTCACCTCAGCCCGCCAAGAAGCGGCTCATCTCGCACGCCTCGATTGTGGTGGTTTATTTCGACGCCGCGAGAGAGTTCTTGCCGTCCACCTTGGCGTACCACAATCCCGATGGAAGCTCCAATGCTGACGTGACGGTGGTGGTCCAGCCGTGCCGCAAGGTCAAGTACAGCCAGACGCGGACGAAGAGCGTGACCGGATTGTACCGGATCTCGCTGTACACCAGGAGGGGCATACCAGCGATCGCCGCCTTACCTCTCCTGGACGGTGCGTTGGTCGACCGGAAGACGCTCGGACCCCTTGTGCGTCGCGCCGCAATCAATGCAGACCGCGCGATTCGTCGAATGCAGGTAGGGAGCGGAAAAGGGATCGCCGCTGGGAGCGCCAGCTGAGGTGACTGATGTTCGGGGCTCTCTCCTTCTTTTCGTCCTTGAATTGCTTCCCTTAGGTGGGACCGTACTGGGGAAGCAAAGCCGCCGAGGAGCTCGTTCCGCGCACAAGGCGAAAGCGCATTCTGCAGAGAATTGCCAAGATGTACGGCGTGAAGTTCACGGATGAGAAACTTCTGGAGATGACCTTGGGTCTTCGATCCGAATCGTAAGAGGAGTGTTGTGGGTGCGAGAGCCTCGCTGTTTGTAGTTAGTCATGTCTTTCGCGTACGGTTGTTGTTTCCAACTAGTCAAAAATGTTATGCTTTCTTTGGAGTATCTGCACCTCTTGCTCTCTCCCTCTCCCCTCTCCTCTCTCCTCTCCGCCCTCTCCCCTCTCCTCCATTCCGATTTCCAATCTTGGCTGACACGTTCCAGAATAATCCCTTCGCGCGCTCGGCTCTCCCAAGCCTTCGATTGCCGCTGCAGGAGATGGGAGCAAGTACGGAGGCGGCGTTCGCAGAGCGAGGAGATGCGCACCCATCTCCGAACGCTCCAGAATAGAGGGAGGCTCGTGGCATCCCCTGAATGGGTTCACGACCAGTTTTCCGGAGACGCTCTGATTGGCTCCTGCAATTGGGGGAATTGATTTTAATATTTTTCGTAATATTATTTGCGCGTGTGACAGCACTTGAGTTCTCCTGACCGAAGACATTCCTTGCGCACATCGTTCAACGTAACGCTTCGATGGCCACCTGCGCCTCCACGGCAGCAGGGCGACTCCGGCGGTGGCAGCGATGAGCGTGGCGCTTGGCGAGCTATCGGGGGAAAAGGATGGTGCGGGCGACAGATCGTTCCACGTGTCTTGGGCGCCCACGGACGTGGACTCCGGGAGCCGCGGGTCCTCCTTCACCAGCCCCAGCCGCCGGCGGAGCTTCGACACGAAAGTCAAGCACCCTTGCACGCTGCAGGCACCTTTCAAGCGAGCTACCATCTCGGCGACACACAACGTGGAGCCTTCGACCGCACCAAGGGTTCGTACTCTCGCACTTGTTCTTCACGAAGGCATGGCGCTTGGCTAAGGGCGTACGTTGCTCAACCAGAAAAATAGCGGCATCGACTTGATGCTGCAGAGCAGCGCGTGGTTTCAAAGCCGCGTGCAGCTCATGGGCGAGAGGCCACCCTGGACGAACCAACACGACGCGGCCTTCGGCAGCAGGTCGCGAGCCCAGGCCTACACGGAGATGCAGGACCGAGATCGATGTCGGAAGATGAATGTTGCGTGCATGGTTCTCTTGCTCCGAAACGGCAGCTACGGCTATCCTGGCACTGACGGGTCGCTATGGTCCAACTACGTCTCCTACGTGAAGGTGGGGGAACCGCTTGGACGGTACCGGCTCCTGCGCCGGAGCACGACTCACTGTCTCTTGCCTGCTCCCAGAATCGACATCCGCTGCTCAGCGTTTTCACCGCTCACCCTCTTCATCCCTACACGCGGGCGGAGAGGGCATTGTGCCTCTGGTGTTCGTTCACGTGGGCCTTCCTATTGTCAACGGTAAGTCTGTGATGTGTTTGAGGCGGAACTTGGAGCTCGTGGCGTCATCCTGCCCCCTTCTAGGCGATGAGATTTGTGTATCGCCACTTGTGCCACAGTGAAGATGGATCGCTGGAGGACTGCACATACGAGGAACTCGTTGCGTCCTGTATGTTCCTGGCACTATTCATCATCCCTTTCGAAGTCGGTACGACCATCTTCATCGTGCCGGAAATCAAGCATCTGGACGCCGTCCGTGAACAGAGACCTTTGCACCCTCTTAGGGATTCGAATGCTTGTTATATGTCCCTGTTCCCGGGAAGCCGCCGTTGCGGCTGAAGAAAGGGAGATGCAGAGATTCGAGAAGCTCCGCCAAGATGCTCTTGACCGTCAGAGCCAGGTCCCGGTACGGACACGTCGCCGCCCACGAAGAGAGTCGTCGCCGGCCTCGGACTTTTCAACGCCCTTATCCTTCCATGTCGCTTTCGTATCTCTAGAACAGCACGATATCTTCCGTCAAGAGCTCCCCGCAGCTGGTGGCCTCTTCGAAAAAAACGGCGGTGCTGAAGAGCCTCAGCGTTTTGAGCCCACCGATCACGCCGGGGAAGCGAGGCGAGGATCGAACGACATCCGTCCAGCTGGCTTCAGTAGGGCGCACGACCACAGCTACCTTCAAGAACTTCGACTCGAGCCGAAGATTCGTTGGTCAAGTTTTCCCACCGCAGGCCAAGATGGATATTACGACGTCGTTTCTGCTGTCGAGGCGAAGTCTCGTCTTTCTCCCTTCCCAGCAGATCGACCTCGTGGGGCCAGGTCCTCCGAGAAGTGCAGAGCCCATAGAGAATGACACAGTGAAGATGCACGGCCGGATGCGCCTGAGTCCGAGCCTTCGCAAACTGCAAAGTAGCGCCGTTGAGAAACGGCGCCTGAAGCGTCTGCTCCAGCTCGGTTGGGGTCTGGGTCGCATGCTGGTGCTGCTCAGCTTCGGGTGGCTAGTCCTCGGTCTTTGTGTGTACTACGACGTCTTCAACCTCGGCATCGGATCACCGGAGTGGTATCACTTGACCGAGATGGTGTTCATCCTCAAGCTCTTCAGCCTGGGCTTCTGGTGGTTCCCGCTCTTCACGACCTTCTTCCTGTTCTATTACTCGCGAGATAAACGCGCGTTCCACGAAGTCTGGGGACCCGACATATGCAGCCTGAGCCCCACCTGTTTGTCGCTTAGCTCCGCCGCGTTCAGTGACTGGTACGACCATCGAACTCGAAACATCAAGGTTGCGCCGAACCACTAGTAGGCATACGACAAACCAAGAGAACAAGACCGTCCCTTCGTGTGTCTGCAACATGAACAGCAGAGGATTGCGGCCCCTGCTCGCATTCATCCCGCATTGCGCGTCCCGCATCGTCAGTGTACCCACGAGTCTCCTGTGCAGCCCCCGCAGGAGGAGGAAGGCGACGAGGGCTTCCGAGAAAGACACGGCCCGCATCATTCGTTTGGGGCTGCGTTCAGGAGGCAGCTGATGAAGGGAATCATCCCTGCGCGAAACAGCAGATCTCCCCAGTCTCCCAGCAAGAAGGTGCAGAAGGAGGCGCCGAAGATGCCAATGCACGGGCGAAACTTCCTGGCGCCGTCCCAGATGAAGACGCTGCTGAAGCAAAGCATCGCGCCGCCGAGAAGGGTGAAGCGCTGCTCCATGGCGGAACAGCCCGGCGACCAAAGGCGCATCACCCCGATGGCGTAGTACGCCAAATTGGTCAGGGTGAACTCGACGCTGCCGGAGATGGCCCAGGCGAAGATCACGGAGGCGACGTAGACAAACAACTGATCCAACCGCTGGAGCAGCTTTCCCCGGGACGTTCGGTTGGCGTTCACGACATTCATCGCGCACCACAAGTGGTGCGCCACGGCAAACGGCGCGTGAAGCCACGTGCCCATCGCCAGTAGTAAAGCGCTGACGTCTCTCCTGCTGCGCAGCAGCAGGACGTCGTTCTTGATTACGTACTGAAGGCAGTAAAGGCTGGGGAGCGTCAGGCATAGGGCGGTGAAGTACTGCTGCGGGGCGCTCTTGCGGCTCGGCGGTGATTCCATCACGTCAAGGTGCGGCACCTCGGCCGCGGCTTGCGTCACCCACTCCCGTCCAGGAGGCGGCGTCCCGGAGCGGGTGGGAGCCGAAGCCTCCTCTTCTTCTTGCTGTAGCATGTGCCGGACGAGTCGTGCGTCCTCTCCCGCTGGAAGACAGAAGCCCCGTTCCGTGCGGACTGGTGCCTCGCGCCGCTTGTTTGCTGGCATCGGCGTGGCAGCAAATCCTCTTCTTCGCGGGTCGTTGCTGCGTCCTCTCGCCAGGCCGTCGGCTACTCACCCTACGGAGGGCCCTCTCGGATCACTGGATCGGCGATCACAAGTACCGGTGGCTGCGGTGCGTGAGAGGGACCACGAAGCCAGGCTGGCCAGCGCAGGAAGTCGCGAGCTTGGAAACGTCCGAGGCGGCGCGAGGCCGAGGATAGGACTCCCGTGCTTACTTTGAAATGTCAGCCCCGAAGACTCCAGGGCCTTCGGTCGCTCTGAAGGAGTCATGGAAGTGGGTACGTCACCAATCCTCACCGTCCCTCCCGTGCGGGTTGGATGACTACCCCGCGCGGCGGTTGATTCCTTCCCGTAAAGGTCGCCGGGTGCGGCATGCGGCAGGGATTCCAAGCTGTTTCGTCCTGGCTTCCCGGGTGACCTGTCGAGATGTCTCCAATCAGCATGGAGCGATTGCTACAATCGGGCATGGAGCGATTGCTGCCCTTGTGCCTTCGGTTCGCTTTCGGCTGCAACGCAGGAGACCTACGTCACTTCGGCTGGGATTGGAAGGCATCGAAAGGGGGACGGGAATTTCTGAAATTTATTGTGGATTTCGTTTTCATTTCTTTTTGGGTGCAGCTCGAGCTCGAGAGCCACGGAAGCCTTCTTCGAATTTTCGAATTTTCTGCTCGACTCCGCCGCGGGCCGCGGGACACGTGCCACGGTTGTGCCGTAGGGATCGTAGAAGGACGCGACACGAAATACGGGAAACGCGACACGAGATGTCACAATGGCGCCACGAACCGCAATTTCGAAATGGGTCAGTACTGTATACGGAAACCAAAAAATGAAGAAACGGTCAAAATCGGAGGAAGTCCCGCGCAAGGATTGGATCTCGGGCGAAGTTGAGCACCGGCATTCGATACTTCCATTCTACGGCTTCGATGGCGGAGCTCTGTGAGGTTCAACTGCTGACGAGGTGTGATTCGTCCATTCCACGTACGTCTTTCCCACCTGAGCTAGATGTATGCCTCAATTGGGGCCAGCTGGCGACCAGTGTCCGCCGGTCCGCTGGCAAAGTCGGCGTCCCATTCGCGACTTTTCCGCGGTTTGAACTCGTTTTGAACTTGGATCGCGAGAGCATGCACTAGAAACTTGTGAGCGGACAGAAACGGACGGCCTCAATTGGAATTGAACTAGTCCGAAGCTCCTCAGATTCGGCCGAACGCCGCGCTTGGTTCGCGTTTGAAATTTGAGCCGCGGCAGTTCACTCTTCTTCAGCGCGATGAATTCGTTGGTGTGCCTCGCGCTGCTGGTCTTGCTGGGAGCACAGTCAAGTGAGGCGTTCTTGCCGCCGGTGCTCGGCCGCGCGAGGACTACGCATGTCGTCCGTAACGTGATGCAGAACCCGAAGAGTTTCAGAACTAGAAAGGAGCTCTCCGACGCGGAGAAGCTTCGCATCTTCGACGAGCTTTCCGATGGGGGCCTGAAGCGCGCGGGGCGCACGCAGATGGAGCGGAGCTTCATCATGGTGAAGCCCGACGGCGTTCAGCGCGGGCTCGTTCACGAGGTCGTCAAGCGCTTCGAGCAGCGCGGCTTCAAACTGGTGGCGATGAAGGTCATGCTGGCTTCGGAGGAGCTTCTCGGCAACCACTACGTGGAGCACAAGGAGAAGGGATTCTTCCACGACCTCGTGAGCTACATGATGTCCGGTCCCGTGGTCGCGATGATCTGGGAAGGCAAAGGAGTGGTCACGACAGGCAGGGCAATGCTGGGGAAGACGAACCCCCTAGAGAGCGCGCCGGGGACCATCCGGGGAGATTTTTGCATCGAGAAGGGCCGCAACATTGTCCATGGCAGTGACAGCGTCGAGTCCGCCAAGCGCGAGATCGCCCTCTGGTTTGACAAGAACGACATCGTCGACTGGTCCCAGGCCAACGAGGAATGGCTCTACGACATGGATGACAACTAAAGCACGAGCCCGGCCGCAAGTAGAAAGCCTTGAATGCTGCTATGCGCGCAAGCGGTACCCACATCATAAGGGAAGGTTGCATGAGAAATGCGACCGGGGGACGATCATGTAGATTCTGGAGGGGTGACGGAGCCGGCAACTTACGACGAGGCGTGTATATTATCGTTTCCTGGAAAGAGGGATCTCGAGGAGTCTTGATGTGAGTTTGCGCACGAGCGCTGTCTGAAGAGAATGAGCGATCGCGGGGATGTCATGTAAATGGGAAAGTGACCTTGCCGCCGCTGCTGCCGCCGCTGCTGCTGCTGCTGCGGCGGCTGCTGCTGCTCAATCAATCCCGACTGGTATTATTCAGTCAACGAAACAACGTAGGATTTCGATTGTATCCCTTACAAGAAGACCACGGATCAACACCTTGGCCTCTGTGTTGAAGCCGACCATGCAGTCTTTCGTTCGCTCGACACCCGTGAAAGCGAAGGCTCCGTTTCCTTCGACAGGCTGCAAAACGGTCGTGGGCAGCCGGGGCTTCCAAAGCGGCGGGGGTCAAAAGGCTGGCGTAAGCTGACGCCACCGCTAGAAGCGAATCCCTTTCTCCTTCATGTACGACTTCAGGTCGGCTTCCGTCAGCTCATACGCCCAGTGCTGTAGGTTTTGCCGCTGCACCGGGGATATGGTCCTGAGGTTCGGAAGCTCGTTCGTAAGATGCAGATCAGCAGGCCCACATGACACCATTGCTCATACAGAAGAACTCCCACTTACGCATCATCAAAGACTGTCTTTGCACTGATGACCTTGTTCATCAGCATCCTGCGGAAGCGTCCTTTCGGGCCCATGACGCCTAGGGCTCGGCTGATCTGTCGATCATCGTCGGACGTCCTCCGACCTGTCCCCGGTGGTTTTGTTATCGTGCTGCCCATGCAGGGTGCAGCTTGCTTGGAGTGCTACGACAGTGAAGCACAGCGTACCTTGGAAAAATTTGCAGTACCACATGAACCAGCCGTAGGGGGAGTCGTCGCTGATCCAGCCACTGCCACAAACACGAAAACACACGCACAGGGACACACACACAGAGAGAGAGAGACACACACACGAGAATGAGCCTCCTTGCGTGCTCTCCAGAACTCTTTCTAGCGATTTCCACTCACCTGCTTTCCCACATGCCCAAGGAGCCACCGCACTTGACACCATAGGTGTTGACCGAGGTGTCGTAGTCCAGGGAGGTGAGAAATCTCTTCTTGTCAAGACCTGCTTCAAACGTCCTTTTGAGCCTCCGACACTTCGTCATATGCGTGAAAGCCACGCAGGCCTACCGGCGATCCATTCTGCCGGCATGCACTGCAGAGCTTCGGAAGACGCAATCCGCCGACCAACGACTGCCGAATGGATTGGTCGGAAGTACGTCCCGCCGAAGGAGCCGCGGCGTAGCACCTCTTCCGGGGAAAGGTTCGGGCGGAACTCCGGATGATCTGGGCTACAGGAAAGCACCAATCGTGGCATGCACATTAAGCCACAGCTTATCATCGCAGCTGCACGAGGAAAAGGCAACGGGACGTTCCAACGTACAACATGAACACCCTCGTTTTCGCGTGCCGTGTGACAGGTTCCTCGCATGGCGGCAGTATCTCAACGTTCAGGATGGGAAGAACCGGAGGGTCCTTGTACAACTCCTTGTCGTGCTTGACCAGGCGACTGCGGTACTCTCTTACGGTGAGACTTCCTGCAGAGAGGCGTGGATGATCTTTGCGAAGGTGCAGCGAAAGGCACCGCAACACATCTTGGCACCTTCTTCTCCTTCTTCTTCTTCGGCGAAAGCTTCTTCCGAAGCCTCGTCTTCCAGAGCTGGCGCCTTCAGGCCAGCCAAGGACTCGGTGGGCTCCTTGTAGTTCACAGCTTTCCTCGCCCGCTTGGAGCGTCTTGACGGAGCCGGAACTTCGTCATCGTGGTTCTCTTCGTCTTTCACGCTTGACCGCTTCGTCTCAGGCTGGTCGGCCTCCACCGCCGCCTTTCGTTTGTTCTTGCGCTTCGGTGCCATGCTGCCCGCACCACTTGGCCTTTGCCACACGTCTCCACTGTCCACGCGTACGTGTTATGTTCTGCCTCCTGCCTTCCCACTTCCCACTTTCCGCCTTCCGCCTTCCGCCTTCCGCCGGTCACAACTGCCCCAACCTGATCCAACGCTGCTCCATTTCGCAGCTGAATCCTCCGCTACTACTTCCAAATCGATATGACATGCTCCAAAACGATAGCGATTCGAGGGCGTTGCAAAAATCATCCTTCGCGCTCTTCAAGTTCGATGTGACGTCAGATGAGCTCTTGTCTTGATCACTCGGCCGGCGCAGTACCCGCCGGAAGTACCAGCTGGAGAGGATCCGCGCGCCACGACAACGCCGAAGTGGCTGTACCTCCCCCCCGAAAATGCGCCACCAAGCGACCGTGATGACCCTGATGTCGATGCTTGCGGCCCGAGGCTGTCTCGGCCTCCGACGCCTGGGCTTTGCGCGCGCGGCGTGGCCGGTGCTGGCGCACGGCGCCGCTCGCGCCGCTCCGGCCGGAGCTTTCGCGGCTCAGCGGAGCTTCCGCGGCGGGCAGACGCGCCAGATGGCCACCATCGAGAGCACCGAGCTGGACGTGGACCTGCCCATGTTCGCGGACAGCACTCCGTCGCCGGAGCTGTCCGCCAGTTCCGCCGCTCCGGCGCAGTGGGAGGGGGATATCCTGTTCGTTCCGGTGTTTGACGCCGCTCCCGAGGCAGCTGCGGAGACCAAGGCCGAAGAGGAGGACGCGGAGGATGTCACGCCGTATCAGCCTCCTGAGGGCTCGCTCGTGGCCACCATCGACGCCAACCTTGGAGGTCTCCTCAGCACCGTCATTGCCGAAGCGGAGTTCCAGCCCAAGGCCGGCTCCACGGCGTGGACGCGGTGCCCAAGTGACTCTCCGTTCACCAAGATCGTCCTCTACGGGATGGGCCCAGCGGGAGAGAAGTGCAACGGAGAAGCGCTGCAAGCGTTTGGCAAGCATGTCGCAACCTTCAGCAAGTCGGAAAAGGCACAGAAGGTCGCCATTGCGACGCCGGTCGCCGGCGACGAGGGCACCAGCTCGACCACGCCGTCGGCGGACGTCACCATGGGCCTGCTGAATGGCTTCTACAGCGACATCCGCTACAAGAGCTCCAAGGCCGCCAAGAAAGCGCCGAAGCTGCAGAGCGTCGAGTTTCTGGGCGGCGACGCCGAGCAGATCCAGCAGGGCGAGACCCTATGGGGTGGCGTGCAGCTGGCGCGGGATCTCGTGTCTGCGCCGGCAAATGTGGTGACGCCAACCACCATGGCGGGGATGGCGGAGAAGCTAGCAAGCGACCTCGGGCTGGAGTGCGAGATCTTTGACAAGGACGAGATCCTGGCCCGGAAGATGGGTGCCTACTACGGAGTGGCCAAGGGCGCCGTCCATCCCCCCAAGTTTATCCACCTCTGCTACAAGCCGGAAGGCGAGGTGACGAAGAAGGTGTGCATCATCGGGAAGGGCCTCACCTTCGACTCCGGAGGCTACAACCTCAAGGTCGGCGCTTCCATGATCGAGCTCATGAAGTTTGACATGGGCGGAAGTGCGGCGACCTTCGGTGCTGCCAAGGCCATCGGAGGCCTCAAGCCCCAGAACATCGAGGTCCACTTCATCGTCGCTGCCTGTGAGAACATGGTGAGCGACACTGCCATGCGCCCAGGTGACATCCTGACCGCCTCGAACGGGAAGACCATCGAGGTTATCAACACCGACGCGGAAGGGCGCCTCACGCTGGCGGACGCCCTGATCTTTGCGGAGAAGCTTGGAGTGGACCGCATCGTTGATCTAGCAACCCTGACTGGTGCCTGCATCATTGCCTTGGGCAACGACTACGCTGGCATGTGGAGTCCGGACGACGAGCTTGCCAGCGAGCTGGAAGCAGCCTCGAAGCTCACGGGAGAGAAGATGTGGCGCATGCCACTGGTCTCGGAGTACGGAGCAGAGCTCAAGTCCAAAATCGCCGATCTGAAGAACGTCGGAGGCCGTGCGGGCAGCTCAATCACAGCGGCGCTCTTCCTCAAGGAGTTCGTGAAGAAGACGCCGTGGGCTCACATCGACATGGCGGGGCCGGTGTGGGACAACAAGGCGTCGACCGCCACGGGGTATGGTGTCAAGACGTTGGTGAAGTGGGTGGAGGGGCTGGCAGCATGAAGAAAACGTGTGAATCGAAGCTGAGCGTGGCGCACATTGTGAGCTATGAACAATCTTCCATAGCAGGCCAGAAGAAATAGCAGGGCATCGGTCATATCTTTGCCTTCGGCGCACGGCTCGCAGATGCCACATCCCCTTCGCTTGGGCACGGCCACAAGCCGGCCGCTCAACAGCCGCAGCGTCACAACTTCTGCCTTTGACCAGGATCCGCCACAACGCGATGCTGAGGTGGGCAGTACATTCCGAAGAGGAGCAGGATCGTGGGAGAGCGACGCGGCTCGAGCAACAGTTGAACTTCTCCACGTGAGGAGCATGCGCCCGCATGCCCCCCGGGGCGTCCGACGTCTGAAGATCCGCCGCCTCTCGAACGCGACCATGCGCGCCAGATCCGGGCTCTTGGCCGTGTCGCTCGTCATGCTCAAGCTGCTTCGCCGGGGGGGCGCGTGGAGCATCGGCGGCGTGGGCGTCCGGCGCCTGCTGCCGCTGTATCCCGCCGCTGCGCTGTCTTCCGGAGCCTTCTCGACGCCTCGGCAGAGAGGCCTCAGCCTCTCCGCCATCCGCGGCGCGGAGCTGGACTCGTCGCTGCCCCTTTTCGCCGAGGAGAAGCACATCGACAAGCTGGCCATCGCCGCGGACAGCTCCACCGTGGAAGACTGGAGCGGAGACGTGCTGTTCGTGCCGGTGTTCGCGGAGCCCAGAGAGACTTCCTCGGCGTCCGCCGACGCCGAGACCGAGGACGACGACGAAGAGAACGGAGGGGAAGAGGAGGCAAGCAACGCGGCGAGAAGCGCGGGCTTCGTGCTGCCGGACGGCTCCGTGGCCCAACTCGTCGATCGGCGCCTGGAGGGGCTGCTGAGCGACGTCGTGGACGAGATGGAGTGGAAGGCGCGGGCGGGCAGCACGGTGTGGGCTCGGGCCCCGCGCGGCCACGCCTCCAAGAAGGTTGTGCTCTACGGGCTGGGCCAGCCGGGGGACAAGTGCGGCGCGGAGGCCATGCAGAAGTTTGGTGCGTACGTGGCCAGCTTCAGCGCTCAGCAGAAGGCGCAGAAGGTCGGCGTGGTCATGCCCGCCGTGGGGGAAGCCGGCACGACGGCCGAGGCGCCCTCTCAGGACCTGGTGATGGGACTGCTCGGGGCGATGTACAAGGATAGTCGCTTCAAGTCGTCCAAGGCGGCGAAGAAAGCGCCCAAGCTCGAGAGCATCGCGCTGCTTGGGGGCCACGAGGAGGAGATCCAACGCGCCAAGGCTATCTGGAGCGGAGTCCAGCTTGCGAAGGATCTCGTCTCTGCTCCCGCGAACGTTTTGACGCCGACGTCGATGGCGGAAATGGCAGCATCCCTCGCGAAGGAGCTGGGGCTGGAATGCGAGATCTTTGACAAGGAGGAGATCCTCAAGCGCAAGATGGGAGCCTACTACGGCGTCGCCAAGGGTGCGGTGCACCCACCGAAGTTCATTCACCTCTGCTACAAGCCATCGGGGGAGACGAAAACGAAGGTTGCCATCGTCGGCAAGGGACTGACCTTCGACTCCGGCGGTTACAACCTGAAGGTTGGCGCGGCGACCATCGAGCTCATGAAGAAGGACATGGGCGGAAGCGGTGCGACTTTTGGAGCGGCAAGGGCCATTGGGACGCTGAAGCCCAAGAATGTCGAGGTCCACTTCATCGTGGCTGCCTGTGAGAACATGGTGAGCGACACGGCGATGCGGCCGGGGGATATCCTGCAGGCGTCGAACGGGAAGACCATCGAAGTCATCAACACAGACGCCGAGGGGCGCCTTACGTTGGCAGATGCACTCGTCTTTGCAGAGGGCTTAGAAGTAGATCGTATCGTGGACTTGGCGACGCTGACTGGCGCGTGCACCATCGCCCTCGGCACCCAGTACGCAGGATTCTGGGCGTCCTCCGAGGACATCGCCTCCGAGGTCATGGGCGCAGCGAAATCCGCGGGTGAGAAGCTGTGGCGACTGCCGCTGGCGCCAGAGTACGAAGCTGACATCAAGTCCAAGATCGCCGACCTGAAGAACGTGGGAGGTCGCGGTGGGGGCGCAATCACCGCTGCTCTGTTCTTGAAAGAGTTTGTGAAGACAACGCCTTGGGCCCACTTTGATTTTTCAGGCCCAGTGTGGAATGGCAAGACGGGATCAGGCTCTGGCTACGGCGTGAAGCTGCTGGTGCGGTGGGTTGAAGACCTCTCCAAATAGGCGGGCGGAAGGCGGCGTACACCGGAGGCTCTCTCTCTCTCTCTCTCTCTCTCTCTCTCTCTCCGCCCAATGTGCTGAAAACGAACAAGCCCGCATTTTCGCATTTCATGTTCCGCCATCGAGATGCTGGCTTCCTTCACGTTTCGCTTGGCATGTCTACGACCCCGCGGATGCGGAGAATCGCAATTGCAGTTTCAGTACCCAGTAGAAGCGCCTTCCGGCGGCTGGCATACTCATCGAGGGGGACACCAAGCGTGCTCTTTCTGGCCGTCGGCGACGCCCTCCGCAGAGCTCCCACAAAAGCCTGAGCTGCTCTGGCTTCTAGACTTCTGGCCTGTAGACTCGTGCCCTGCGCTTCCAGCTCTCTCGCCAGGTGTCTCTGCCAGGCACCACCGCCCTCCAGAGCAAATGGACTGCAGAGCAGATCTTGAAGGACCTTCGTCATCGCCTAAGTCGCGTTGCCGAGAACTTCAGCAAGCCTTTCTGCTTTGGAGAGCGTGTGCCAATCCTTCCACTCACCTGCGATACGGCTGCCAGCTCCTTGAGAGCCGTCTCGTCGTTGTGCGTGACCAGGAGGGTCGCTACGGGAGCTACTCTGCTTGCGCCGGAGCCTGTTGAGGAAGGCCCAACAAACGCCAGGAAACGGTCGCACCAACGGTGATGATTCCACCAGCACATCGACTTCAATGGACGGCCCTGCTCAGATTCCGCGCCCGGTTCTAAGACGTAGACCTTCTCTAACGTTCCAAACATGTCGGAACACACGCCAAGCTGCTCTTCTACCCCACTGCAACTAGTGAAGGGGTCGGGAAGCGCCGTTGAGCCGCTGATGCGAGCCATAGCTCCGATGTGAAGAGCGCTTAGGCGGTGGATGGTCTCTATTCCAGCGCTCTTCAAGCGGCGTCGCAGCCGAGGGTGGATGACCTAAGGCAGCACACCATGAATTAAAAACCGAGGAGACTAGGCGTCAATGCAGAGCAACGGTTCTCCAAGGCCGAACGCGACAATGCGCAAACACGCGCACCACAAAGCTTACCTTCTGCGCACACACGAGACGCACCCGATTGCTCATGAAGACTTCCGTGAGCTTTTCGAAGAGTTTCTCATTCGCCTCGTCTTGCAATCGCAACTGCAGCGCCTCCCGTCCCTCGCCAGGTCCCCCATTAGGCGTCCTCTCGAGGGCTGTGCGGCGCACTCCGCTCACGGCCGGCATGCCGAGGGACGTCGCGTAGACCGCGACCCTTGCGTTGCCACTAGACAAGGAAAGGGGAACATTGGATTTTGCGCTCTTGGTTTTTCTAGGGCTTCTTGTACTCAAGCCGCGTACCCAAACAGCTCAGGGGGCATGTCAAGCGTGCCTGACTGTGGTGCGTTGAGCAAAACAGTATTCGGCAGCGCTCGTGAATGCCAAGGCGGCCAGCCCGCGGCTTCCTGGAGGCGGATATGAGGCTGCAATCCGCCTCCGTCTTCGGCCAGGGACGTCAAGAAGGCTTCAAGAACTTGCGTCGCGAAGAGCTCCGCGTCGGACCCCTGCAGTCCTACCACAGGTTTCGCCTCGATCATGCTCGTGAGGATCCGAAGTATGCTCGAAGGCTCACGCCAGCTGATTCTGAGCCTCACGAGCTCGCTGTGTTTGCCCACAACCTGCCCTTCCAAGGCATGTTCCAAAATCTCATCCGCTCGCTGGGCGGTGCGCGAGATCTCGTTGACAACCACGGGGAGACGCCAGGAGTCGTCGCGCTTGGTTCCAATCAGCTCGATCGCTGCGTCCACGAGAAAGCAAGTGAAGGCCACCGCGAGGCAGCCGCCGTCGCTCAAAGCCTCCGAGGCCTAGATGGGAGCAGAAGACATATGAAGCTCCGCTTTGAGATACAGCTGCGACTGCCGCTTACGCACTTTTTGGAGCAGAAGGGCGACAACCCGGTGCAGCGCTGGTTTGGCAGGGATGCATAGTGCGCTCCACAGACGCGCACTCTGGCTCGTGAGGGTCGCCAGTCCCCCTGAACTGGATCTCACGACTTTGGGCCGGCCCCGGGGACCGCTAGATGAGTGGAAGACCCCTCCCAGCCGGCGCACAACGCGTTGGATCTTTGCGAGTTTGGCGAGAATCTTGTCAGTCCGTCCCTCCGTAAACTGACTCTCAAGGGAGGAAAACGCCGGTCCCGACCTCCGCATGCGTCTCTCCAGTACTCCAGATCGACGTCATGGCGATGGGGCGCACGCATTGCGTTGCTGAAGCGCCTCCCGCTTTGGCGCCAAAACCGCTCGGTGGCAATTCAAATTCGCGCAGTATCGATCTGCGTCGATCGAGAAGGAGTTTCGGGTTTCTCTCCGAAGCAGAGAGAGAAAAGGCGGGCGCGCGGCTCTCACCGTTCGGCCACGGTACCATGGCTGCGGACTTGGCGGCACTGCGAAACTATGTGACGGCGAAGGACTCCGAGGAGCACGCGAGGCTTCCAGCTCATGTTGTGAGCCTGAACATTACGCACAGCAACTTGGCTCAGACCCACATGGAGATCCGCTTTGACCGCAGCAGCTCCGTCGCAGAAGTGAAGCAGCGCCTGCACCAGCACTGCGGCACGCCGCAGCAGTATCAGCGTCTGATTCTGCGCTCGGGTGGCACGGACTACGCGTTTCTGGACGACGACACGCGCATGCTTGGCTACTACTCCCCTGAGCACGGCATGGAGCTGCACGTGATCGACTTGGATCCGCACAGCCTGAGCAAGGGTGGCGGCCTGGAGGACACCTCCATGATCGAGAAGTATCGCATGACGGAGGAGGCCTACGACAAGCGCGAGGGCACCCTTCGGGACTGGGTGCGCAAGAAGAAGGCGGCGAACCCGGATTGGATGCCCGAGTGGGAGCAGAAGAGCGGCCCAAGAACGGTAGATCCCATAGACCTGTCGGAGGAGTGCATGAAAGGGCTGGAGCTGGGGCAGCGGTGCGAGGTAGACCCAGGAGGCCGCCGAGGCGTCCTGGAGTACCTGGGAAAGGTGGACGGCCTGGCGGACGGCTACTGGGCCGGCGTCCGCTTTGATGAACCTGTGGGGAAGGGCGACGGCACGGTGAAAGGACAGCGCATCTTCGACTGCGAAGCTCGCTACGGAGGCTTCATTCGCCCTCGGAACGTACGATGTGGGGACTTTCCGGAGAGGGACCTCCTAGAGGACTCAGACGAAGACGAGTTGTAAATCAGCCGAGGTATGCCTCTGGAGCTACTACTGAATAACTAGCCGAAGTGCCGTTCAATCCTGTGGCGCAGGAGCGCTAATCGCAATGCCACCATGCCCTTGGCCTACAAGCGGTTCATGGTGAGCATGTCGACGGACTGCACGTCGTCCTCCATCTCGCCGATGGGCTCGAGGA
>JAAMXY010000376.1:0-56989 GCA_019677205.1 Pinguiococcus pyrenoidosus | reverse complement strand
CGGGACGCACTGGATCGGCAGCGCGTTCGAGCTCTGCATCGCTGGCGCGACGCGCTTCATCCTGCCGGTGGACGGTGGTCCGCGAAACCGGCACGGGTCCAACATTCGCAACATGCTGAGAAGCACCCAGATCTCACGAATGCAATGGAAGAACCACCGAATTGG
The DNA here is from genome assembly GCA_019677205.1 of Pinguiococcus pyrenoidosus. NCBI lineage: Eukaryota > Pinguiophyceae > Pinguiochrysidales > Pinguiochrysidaceae > Pinguiococcus > Pinguiococcus pyrenoidosus. The sequence goes on along the minus strand of JAAMXY010000376.1, from coordinate 56,824 downwards.
CTTCTATGCGCTTGGCCTCGACGAGCACCCTCTCGCCATAGCCACGATGCATGAGAGCCTCCAGCGCATGCTGAAACAGCGGGGTGGCTGGCGGTATCAGGCGAGGAGCTATCTGCACAACTCGTGTCCCTTTCTGGCGGTTTGCACCAGGGACGACACACTCAAGGCAGAGGTCAAGCACCCAAGGTCGAACACGAGGATCGTGTTGCGTCCAGACAGAGGTTTCCCAGCAACTGAGGAAGTCGCGGACGAGTCGCATGAGCCCGCCTCTCCCCTCGATGATTTGATACCTTGCAGCTTTCAGCTTCCCCGGCAACCCCTGGTGAAATCCGTGCGAGAGGTGGCATCCTGGGGAGACGCCGAGTGGGCTCAGCCGGGAAGCCTTTGCTGCGGACGCAGTAGTGAAACCGGTGCAGGTCGACTTCGGCGAAAGTCAAGGGGAGTCTGCAGGACTTTGAAAGCTGCTTGATTCGCCTCGTAGGTACTCACTCTGTCAGGAGGTAGTTGAAATCCAGGTAGAGCCTCGAAACCTGCATGTCGCCCAGGTCGCGCGCGGGTACAGCGACATAGACTTGTGGCTTGTTCGAGAGCTTCTTTATCCGCCGAATGAAGTCGATCCTGTGACCACGTCGCCATGAGGGAAGAAGCGGAGAAGGAAGAAACTTAGGACAGACCAAGAGAAGCAGAGCAAAGCGCTATTGTTTTTACCTGTCGTCGATGTCCTCCTGGCTTGTCTGGACGAAGCACACGTCAAACGGAGAGGCATTCGTCACCACGTACTGGTAGAAATCGAAGATGCAATCCGTCTCGATCACGATGGCGCTTTTGTCGCCGAGCTTCGCCTGGTGTCGCTGCCTTCGCGGCATGCCTTCCGCGACGAGATGATTCCTCAGTACTATGATCTGGAGCACCATGTCGTTCCGACGAGCTGGGGGTTGGGCGCATCCCCCAGCCTGCAGCAGATCCACTTCGAAGTACGCGTCCGCCGCCTGCGGCTCTGCAGCTTCGGAGCTGAAGATCTTTGCCACGACCGAAAAGCTCGCGCGGATGCACGTTCACGGGCCGGCGGCTGCGGCGCAGAGTCGAAAGCAAGGGCGTCGTTGCGGCGTTGGGGAGTACAAGGTCCTAGCAGGAACTGCAAGTTCGGTCCACGTTCAAAGATCCTGCAGCTTTGCAGCACAACAGCGCGTCGCACGGATCGGAAAGCCTGGCGTACCACAAGCTCCTGCTTTCGCACACAAGCAGCTTCTAGAGGTGGCGAAGTGGCGATGGCCCAAGGAGAGATGCCGCGACCCTCACACACAACAGGCTTCGATGGTATGAGAGCGAAGCGAAGAGCGAAGTCCAAGGTCGAAAGCGTCCCTGTTTCCACCGATGACAGCAAGGGGCTGCTTGATCCCTTTTATGACAGGGCTGACAACTGAGAACCGGCCGGGAGAGAGAAGCAGGAACTTGGTCCCCCATCATCGAACGTCGAAGCATCCCAGAGTCGAAGCTGCCTTCGCTGCGAAGTCCGAAGCAAAAGGAAGGCCGACTACAGTATCAATAGGTAGAAGCTGCAGTTGCTGGTAGTACTAGTACCATCCCACCCGACACCCGACACCCGACAGGAGCACTGCGCGCTGGTTCACGAATCACGAATACTGTACTGTAGCCTTCCGCCGACTATAGTGTCTGTCTTGAATACCTGGGTTCAGTATACTGCCCAGGAGACTGTTTCCACAGGATCGAAATTGCGCATCGAGTGACGGAAGGAGGCGGAAGGATGAACACGCACAGAACGGCGTCAACGCCAGCTAGCACCGCTTACGAGTAGCTGGACTTCACGGCCACGCCTGCGCGCCTCATTTTATTGCAACTTAGTATGCGTTAAGGTGCAGCCCTCCCTCGGAGTGACAGGCGTGTTTCCTTTTTGGCGTCCTCGAGCCCTCCCCCGAAGTCAAGGAAAGCCCGTTTTCGAAGAGCGCTCAAGGCTGCTCGGGAGGTGCTGAAGAGGTCGAGGGAGGCCCCCGTTGTGTGATGGGTGATCGCTGGAATGGTCGCAGGCCGCGGTGGCTACGATCTCCAGCGACCACTCAGCTTCTGTGGGGTTTGTCGCTGTTCGCCATATTTCTCGTGCCCCCGATGCTAGGTGCTCAGCTAGCAAAGACGAGGGTACGACAATGACGATGCCTGTGCTTCTTCCGGAATGATAGAGACTCATCCTGTCGGCCTGTGTGCAAATGACTCTCTTTCTCTCTGGTTCTCTGTCTCTCTCTCTCTCTCTCTCTCTTGGTCTGTGTTCCTCAAAGGCAATAGAGCGCAAGAAGAACCATGAGCACGACAAGCAAAGGTTCCACGAGGAGCTGGCCAGAGCAATAGTTAAGAGGCAGCACGAACTGCGCGAGGAGGGGAAGGCGAAGTCGGACAGGGCGTAAGAGGGAGAGTACCGAAGCTCCGCCATCCAGGATCAACGAGCCGAGTCAGGTTGCTTGTGCTTTGCGCTGACGAAGGGCCCAAAGCAAGGACGATGCGATCAACTTGAGGAGACGCAATAGATGGAATGCAACGAAATATAGTCGCGAATAGTCGCAAGATTATGCACCCTGCTCAATGGTCATCACATTCGCGCCTCCGCCCACAGTACGACCGTATGCCAGAGCGCTGACACCGTAGCCGTTGAAGCCATCCCGCCGGTCTTCCTTGTAGTCGCCGTCGCCGTCAAGCTGCTTCTGCTGCGACTGCTTCTTCGCAAGCAGAAGCTTGTGCATGTTCGCAAACATCTCCCTCTGCTGGGAGTTCGGGCCCTCGTTCTTCCGAATGTCTGGGAAAGGTGCAGATACGAAGCTCGCATTAGCAACAAGACTCTCGCCGTCCGTCAAAAGAGACAAACAAAACATGCTTCCGGGCCGGGTACCTTGCTGCTGCTTCCGCAGCTGCCGCGAAAGGTCCTGTTGACTCCTCAGCTTGTCGTTGTACAGCTCCATGTACGTTTGGAAGTCGCGCATAAGGCGACCTTCTCCGTGCCTCCACTTCTCTTCCTGCTGGACGCGAGCCCACTTCGCTTCCGCGATGGCTTTCATGCTGCTTGTGTGGTAGTATTTCGACTCTTCCTGGAAGCATTCTGCTTCGAGCTCCTTACAGCTTCGTTCCAGCTCGCTGAGGCCCAGCTGCAGCCCGACCTTGACCTGATCGAAGGCGGCCTTCCTTTCGTTGTAGGCTGCTCCGACTTCTCGGCAGCGCTGGCGCTCCTGCTGCAGCTGCTTCATCAGCGGCTGGAGCTCCCTCTTGCGCCCATTCAGCTCCCGCTGCATCTCCGTGACATGCTGCGTGATGTCCTCTATCAACCGCGCCTTCTCCTTGTCCGTGGCGGCAGTTGCCTCCGCCGCCGTCTCTAACCGATGCTTGGTATCGCGATAGCCCGAGACGCCTTGCTTGGCCTCGAGCAACGAGACGTCTATGTCAAGCTTGGCCGCTTGTCTCTTCAGCAGCTGCTCAGTCCGGTGCAGCACCACGAGCTCGGCGTCCTGATCAGAGAGCTCCTTCTTCATCCTCTTGTAGGTGGTCGACTTCTCCTTCAGCTTCAGCACGAGGTTCCGCTTCTGCTCCTGCGTCATGAACTTCTGGCCGCCTTCCATGGTCTCTTCCATGCTGCGCTCCTTCATGGCGATCTGCTCCCGAAGCTCTTCCTGCTGGCGGAGGATGGTGTCCATGGTGTCCTGGCGTTCGGCCAGCTTCTGAGATGCGCCGCGCGTGTGCTGCAAGTACATCATGGTGCGGTTGTCGCCGCTGTCCTTGACGGTCTTGTCCAGCTGCGACCTGACGTCTCCGAGGTTGCTTTCCAGGGTGTCGATGAAATGCCGGAGCTCCGTCACATCTTGTGCGGAACGCTGTGGCTTTCCCCGCTCGTGGTCAAGCTCCTTCAGGCGCGAACGGCGCACCTTGAGCATCCTGGGCAACTCCACCTGTACTCGGTCCACCAAGGATCTGACCTCGCGTTCGAGCTGCTCCACGATCCTCTCTGGCGAGCTGGAAGCGCCGGCAGTGGCCTGGAGCTCCCTCTCCCGCTCGCGCACTTTCTGCAACCGCGCATCGGCGGCCTGCAAGAGCATTCGCTGCTCCTCGCGCCTTCCGATTTGCTTGTGATCGTCCTCCTGCGCCAGGCGGAAGGCCTTGGTGGCCTCGAGCATCTCCGCAAAGCCCGGCTTCTCGTCGTTGATCCGCCGGAGGCCGTGGATACGCTCTACAAGAAGCCTCCGCTCCTCTTCGAGCTGCTTGATGTCGCGACGCAGCTCATCTGGCCGAGCGTCGGTGTTGGAAAGCTGATCCACCGCCTTGTGCACCCGCTTGAACTCCGCCTTGAGCTCCTCGTTGATATGCATGTACTGCACGAAGTTCTCGTCCTGGAAGTAGTCCTGCGGAACCTCGATGGGCGCCAGGTACCGCGCAAGATACGCTCGCTTCTGCAGCTGCGGCAGCCGCTCGAGGATCCAGTAGAGAACGTTGTAGACTGTGTTTCGCTCGCCCTCCAGCAGGCCCTGCCGGAACTTCTCAGCCGCTTCCGAGCTATTGTTGGGCAACTGGAACTTCATCAGCCGCAGAAAGGTCATGGTGCGCGCGACGCGTGCCTCCGGATCCTCCGTTTGCGGATCGACATCATGCTGCGGATCGAGTTCACTCAGCACCACCCTGAGCACCTGTGGCCGCAAGTCGACGCATGAGTGGCTCGGAATCCTTCTTCAACGCACCACCCTCGCAAGATGGAAGCGGCGCTGAAGTACCTCTAGCAACTCCACTGGACTCTTCTCGTCGAGATCCAGCAGACGCAAGTTCATGCGAAAGGGCGCCTCGTTCAGCTTCGAGACGATAGCTTGGATCTCTGCCATGGCTGCAGGCAGGCGTCTGGTACCAAAAATCGCCAGCAAAGGTATCTAGAGTGGGAGGGCGGGATCTTGTGGCCACCTCGCGGCGCTTTTTGCACTTTCGCAAGGCGCTAGAATTTGAACGAGAAGGGAGTTTCTCTCACAAACTTCAAATAATGCTTATTATATTGAAGTATCTCTATTCTTCTGTAAGAGATTACATTATATGAAATAGTTTTAAATATATTTTACAATTTATGATAGGTGTTAAGAATGCTGAATAGATGATGAATAAAGAATAGATCAATGCAATTAAAAACCAGATCGTAAGTGAGATGATATCGCGCGCCGCAGTCGTTGCGCCGCAGCACAGGGAGGAATCATGGTGAATCTCGCCGGCGTGTACAAGCCCGAGTGCCCCGCTCGTCTCTACGAGTATCTGGTGCGTAGCGTGCTGATGTTCCGACCAGGAGGTGGCGCTTGTGATCAAGGGCGCGAGACTAACCGAGCTCGCTCCTGCAGGAGTACGGCGTGAAGGGTGGCCTCATCATCGGGTCGGTTCAGGTGGCTTGGGCAGCGACGCCGCTCCAGTCTACGGTAAGGATACTTGAGAAGCGTCGGAGGTCGATGGTACCAGTGAGGACGCTTCGGCCAAAGTCTGCAGCGTTGAGAGGCGGACTGACGAGAGGACACATGCGTACATGGGTGGGCTGCATGGCTCTTGCTGACCCATTGTACTCGTTTGTCTGTAGAACTTGAACACGATACAAAGCCTGGGGAACATCACCACCCGAATTCTCAAGTCCACTGGCTGGTTCACGGCGGTGGCCGCCACGTTCAGCGCCACGGAGTGTCTCCTGGAGGGCTTCCGCGGCAAGGACGACCCCTGGAATGCGTTCTTCGGCGGTCTGAATGCTGGCATGCTTGTGAGCATGCACACGAGAAATCCCGCGGTGATGTTGTCGACGGGTGTCTTTGTTGGCTGTTTCACAGCCGCGGCCGATGCGTCGGGAGAGACGCTCTTCGGGGATGACAGCGACAAGTACTTCCACAGCGACCCTTCCGGCCTCATTCCCAAGTACAATAGGAACATCTACGCCAAGGAAGATGATTAGCCACCTAGCGAGGCGAAGCTCGATTGCGACAAGAGAACGCAAGGACGCGGAAAGAATGGTTGTCTTCCACCTCGTCTTCCCATCTTCCAGACTGCAAGGCCTTGCCGTCTGGAGGCTCGTCGCCGCCATCACCTACGCTTCGTCTCTGGAGACTTCGTTGGACTGCACCCTACCCTTAATCGCGTCCAAAGCCGCTCTTGCTTCCTCATCGTGCTCAGCGTTAAACTTGTTGTTGCGAAGATCGATGCTGCTGAGCTTCGAGTTTTGCTGGACACACTCGTTGAGGATCTGCAGTCACGCAGCGCATAGATGCAAGTTAGTACTCGACGGACGGCTCCAATGCTTGAGACGAGTAACGAGGCAGCACCTGGAGCTCCTTCGTGGTGATCTCGTTCGCGGACAGATCCAAGGCGGTGAGACTGGTGCCTGCGAACTGAAGCATCAAACCGAGCCCATCGACAGCATCCGCGCCGATGCTATTTGCGCTCAGATTCAGCGCCGAAAGGATCCGGTGCTCCCGACAGCCGTCCGCCACCATCCTGCCGCCTTCATCCGTCAGTCGGTTGAGTCGCAAATTCAGCTCAAGGAGGCTGCTGTTTTCGCGGAGCCCCCTCGCGAGATATCTGCCATCGCAGGAGGTGACGGTGTCAGTCTTGCTCCATCGGTCGTACTTCCACTTCCATTTTCCACCCTCTGCTTCGCTCACGTCATGGGACAAGCAGGAAGCGAGGCGGGTGCATACCTTCCTCCCTCAGCGTAGATGAAGTTGTCGGACAAGTCTAGGCTGGTAAGAACACTGTTGGCGCCCAGCAGCTTCGCCAGCAGCCTCGCTCCGTGGGTCGTGATCCGATTGTGCGACACGTCGAGGTGCGTCACGGTCTCATTCACGATGAGGCCCACCATCAGCATTCGCAGAAGATCGTCGTCCAGCAGGTTCATGGACAGGATGAGCGTGGTGAGGGTGTCGGTTGCTTTCAGGTACTTGGTCAGCCCTTGGGCGTCCGAGATCTTCATGCCGAACAAGATTCGCTCGTAATCCATGCCCGTCTTGCGAACGCCATATCGAATGCGCAGTCGGCAAAGGTTCGGGAAGAGTGCGCACACCCTCGACATGTCCGGATGGCCCAGGAGCTGATGCGCCGTCAGAGTAAAGATGTACTCGGCGCACACCGCCAACTGGTTGAGAAGCGTTTCTTCCGGCTCGTCTTCGTCGTCCCAAGCTTCTAAGGTCTCCTGAGCATGCCTGGCGTTGGTCGACGATCGCTTGTGAGAGGGTTGAAGGTGGCAGCGGGCGAGGTGGTGCAACGAACGTTTCGAAGTAGAGCTGCTTCCACATGAGGCCATGCTCCTGGATGCGGCAGTTGTGCCACGCGTACTTCGACGCGCACCTGCGCTTCCAGTAGCCCTCGCTGAAGATGTACTGTGCCTGGTAGGAAAGACCAATCGCACGCTGGCTCGCTCAGTCTATGGCTCGCTCCGTCTATTGTGCGCATGGAGAAAGCCCTCGTTTGTGGGTGTATCCGCTTACCGCCACAATGGGATTGATCGTCGTGGGAAGTTGCGACGTGAAGAGCTGAGCATGCGTCGACGGAATGACGTCATACACTGGGTGCTCTTCAAAATTATCGACGAGGTGCTTCACGCACAGCTGCGCCAGCGAGGGCACCCAATGGCGGACGCGGCCCACAGGGGCGCGGATCTTGTCCCTCTCCTAGAGAACAGAACGAAAGAAGTCTGATCAGCGAAGCGAGTCCCTGCTGCGCTTCGAACTCCATTTTTTCGACTCCAGACCTTGTGGTGGTCAAGATTGCGCTTCCGATACAGCGTGACGACGTCACTCAAGGCGACTGTGTCCGTCGTGACCCCAACACTAACGTGTCGCCGGCGGGCAGACATCTTTGGTTGGGGCGTAGGCGCTCTAAAGTGAGTTTCGCTCCAGTTCCAGCATTTCCCCTGCCTCGAGATCAGCTCCATGAGCATGCCAGGTCGAGCCTGAGCCGACAAACGGGCAGGATGGGCCGTCCGCTTGCTTTGTTCTTTTGCGAAGCACGCCCGATTTGTTCCGAGACTCGGGTCCGGAACCGCCCGGACCTCCAGAAGTCCCCAAGTCCGCAAGTCCGCAGTGGCCAGATTCCGACGAAAACGAGACAGGTAACGAATATCAAAGTTTCCAGGCATTTGAATTGCCTGAACGTTACAAAATCAAAAATAATATTATAAATAAATATATACATCTATTGATAATTCTTTAGTTCTTATCCACACAGTGGAAACGGTGGAAGAGAGACGTTGCGGTGATCCGCAAGAACTTCTGAGCGGCGCATGCGGCGCTGAGCGCAAAGCCGGTTCTTGATTCCACGCCACCATTGACGTCGGACGTGTTTTATCGTAACGAATCTAGGCCGCACTGAAGAATCCAAGTGAAGCCCCAAGATGAGCAGCGCAGCGCTCCAGAACAGCCTGCTTCGCCAGAAGGTGCGGCTCTTCGAGCGTCTCACTCGTCATACCCTGCTAACGCTTGCTTCTGTACAGGACCACAGCCTTTTGCTGCTGGAGCACCAGCTCGTGGAGCAGGTGGATCTGAGCATGCGGGACCTGGCACAGGCAGAGGCTGCCGCCGACGACAGACTACGCCATCATTCCGAGACGTTCGATAGGCTGCAGGTGGAGCAGCAGGACACATTCCACAGGAAAGAGCAGCGCTGGAAGCACCGGCTTGATGAGAGGGATCGCGAAGCTGGAGATCTGCGACTCCGATGCCACCAGTTGGAGAGCCTTCTCCGCAAGGCTCATGAGGACTTGCAAGCCAAAGAGCGAGAGGTCTTGTCGACGGAGCGCCGCTTGCAAGCCAGCCAGATGGAGCTGCTTGCCCTCTCTGATGGAAGCGCAAAGGGGGAAGGAGAGCTGCTGAAGAGATCTCCCGAGCAAGGAGAGTTTGCGCGACTACAGCTGCGAGTGGCTGATCTCGCCCGCGAAAAGCAGAAGCAGCAGGAAGAGAATCAGCACCTGAAACGACGACTAAAGTCCGAGCAGGAAGCCCACCAGTTGCACCACGGACAGGCTGAGCGTCAAAGCAGTCGGCTGCTGACCGTCCAGTCCGCGCTGGCAGAAGCGCTGGAGGAGAACGCGCAATTGAAGAGGGAGGTGGAGCACTTCCGCGTGGAGATCGCCACCGTGCGAGGGAATCTCGAAAATGAGCGCGACTCTGCCTTGGAGAGAGTTCAGAGCACCTTAAGAGAATCCAAGCGGCTGCAGTCGGAGAAGGAGCACATCGCGCAGCGCCATTCACAACTTGCGGTCTCGAACCGCAAGCAGCTTCGGCGGACTGCCGCGCTGATTCTGAAGCACTGGATCCGTGGCATGCGACTGCGAACGCTGAGCCCCGCGCTGAATCGGTGGCTCATCGCGTGCGACATGCTCCGGGACGAGGAGGGTCAGAAGGAGAGAGAAGCAAGAGAGCAAGCTTGGAGAGAAGAGCAACGGCGTGCCTTGATTGCTGCCGATGCGGAAGTCGCTTCGGAGCGCAAGCGGGCGCTGCGGGCCAGAACCATTGCTGACCGAGTCTTGGAGAAGATCACGCCCTTCTCCAATGGGGAAATCCTGCGGCGCTCTTTCCAGGGCTGGGCACGGGTCTGGTTGGAAAGCCGTAGGGCAAAGCAATCGGAAGTCGGTGCCGCCTATCAGGAAGCCTTGCAGCAGATCGAGAAGCTAGAGAACGAAGCTGCGAGCGCCCAGCAAAAAGCCGCTTTGCGATCCATACTACGGGCGTGGGCCTCCTTGCAGCAGAGGGTGGTCTTCGGTGCTTTCCATCGATGGCATGTCCTGGTGAGTCAGATGCGAGCCGAGGAGAGAGCACGTCAGCAACGTCACCAGAGAGCCGCTGAGGAGCGGAAAGCGCAGGACAGCAGCAGTCAAGTTCTCAGGAGACGTCGTGAAGTGATCGAAGATCCGCGGTCCCCAGAGCAGCCATCTGATTTCTGGGAGCACCAGTCTCCCATCATGGCTGACGGTCGGAAAGGGGCAACTCCCGCCGCGAAGTTCCACACCTGGTGTGCCCCAGATCTCCAGGAAACCTTTGGACAAGAGTTCTCCGCTCTAGACGACAGAACATCGCTGAGCGACGAGACGAACCCTGCGGGGCTCAGCAATGGAGACCGGGCTTTGAAGTGGGAGGAAGAGGACGCACTGCAGAGGCGGCGGGAGGACCTCTTGCCAAGCCGACGACCCTCCGTGCAGGCTAGTGTCGACTCGAATGCGCCGAGCCTCGAAGCTTTGGGAGCCACCGTGAGCTCGTGGGGTGGACGAAGCGAGTCGCCGGGTCATTCCACAAATGGGCTAACTAGAGACACGCTTGAAGCTGTTCGCGCCGTAGCAGATGGTAGTGTGATGATGGACGAGCTGAGGCACCCGCTCGCGGCGTCTCAGGCGCTGGACGGAGCCAGCCTCGGATACGAAGCCATGGCCAGACTCGGCGCGGACGAGCTCTCGGATGTGATGAGTCGCTTGCGACTTCGCTTTGCCGAGGCGCTGTACGATGCGATTGAGACGCTGATGAAAGCAGTGGATGCGGACTGGCGAGAACTGCCAAGTCCCATGCAAGGCGCGGCGCGCGGGGCGCGCGGGCGAAGGGCGCCTCTGGAGATGCGTCGGCAAACCCGCGAAGGCTTTCACATGCTGCTTCAGGACCTCCTGGGCTCGAAGCTGCGCTACTGGGCGCTAATCTACCTCCGCACGCATGAGATGCTGGTGGAACGAGGCGGAAGCGCCCAAGGCACGGACGGCACGCGGCGCTCGTCCGCGTCGTCGACGGAGGCTTCGGCCGAACGGCAGCGGATTGATGACCTCGTCGACGGAGCTAGTGACCTTCACAAGAAGGCCGCCCGGGCGCGCGAGGCTTTGAAGCTACTCGAGGAGCGTCTGGATCCCGTGCTTGAAGATGCCAAGCTGGTGTGGCACAATCGCCGATGCAGCATAGCGGACTTGGACCACCAAACGGCGCCGAGAGCGCGCAGCAAGAGCGCTGGTAGAGCCCGTCCAGCACGGCGATCGCAGGCAGCAAAGCGAAGGCGGAGCGAGAGCGAGAGCCGGAAGTGGAAGCAGCAGATGCGCTGCCCGGTATGCATCTCGAACCCAAAGGCGACAGGGATAGCAGGTAGGAAAGGAACGCGGAAGCAACGACGCCGGAAGTCCCCTTGCCTCAAAGGAGACGGCTGCCTGCCTGCCTTCCAACCAGACCATCGGGCTAGCGAAGCAGCGAATGCATCGGGCAACTTTCTTGACACCGGTAGGCGAAGTTGCCTGCGTCTGTTTAGCGGCGTTGGGCGAAACGCACTCACCTCTGCCGTCAGGCGCCGGCCCGCGGGAGTTCTGGATGGCAGTAACGCCGCCCCTGAAGGTGAGGCAGATCATCTCTGCTGCCATGTGGACTGGCAGACTCCCCTCACGGTGTTGCTGATCCCAGATTCGGAGCTTCTCGCTCGCGGAGCTCGAGCAGATGATGTGGAGGCTTGTTCTCCTTGTGCGCTGCCAAGACCGGGAGAAAGGTCTCAAGTTGTTCCGCGCCGAGGCGATGCGCCGCCTTCTGGACTCCCGACTCGCCGAGTACGTGCTGGTCATGCTGCAGAAGTCGCTCGTGTACAAGGACTTGGTGGTCGCGGAGCAGCAAACACAACGGTAGGAGACTCGGGAAGTGCTCTGTTTTTTTCATCCAGCAGAGGGGTCGCGGAGATATGTCCTCACAACACGTTGGATTCCAACCCACGTCATCAGGGGAAGTGGTGCGGGTCCTACGGGACGGGTCCACGTCAGGTTGCGCATAAACGACGTAAATGGTGTAAATGACTCAAGCTGAGGAGTGTGTACTGAATGAAGCCTTTCCGTACGTATCACCATGTCTCGTTCATACAATGACACATCGAGCCAGATTCGATAAAAGATTCCTCGATCTGATTGCCTGCACCTGTGCACCAGTTCAAAAACGAGGGGACGTCCTCAGGTCCACACGCCAACAAAGCTCGACTGGAGCGCAAGCTCGTGCCAAACACCCGAGCGAGGAGAAAATCCGCCGGCAGCATGCTTCACACTGAACCGCCACAGGCCCTCCACAGCAGCCACACCACCACGTCCAAGCATACGACCCGCTCCATTTACTTCCACCACGGCGCCTCGCCGGTGCGGAAGTCGGTCTCGGTCCAGGTGGAGAAGACCACCTTGCCGTCGACCTCGTCGGCGTGGGCAAGCGCAAGGGAGAGCGGGGCCGGTCCGCGGATGACCTTGCCCTCGGCGTTGTACTGCGATCCGTGGCAAGGGCACATGAACTTGCCCTGCGCGGCGTTCCAAGGAACGACGCATCCAAGGTGGGTGCACACAGCGTTGAGGCCGTAGTTCGCGATGGTCTTGTCGTCGTTCACGATGAGGTAAGTGGCATCACCCTTGAGGCCCTGTACAAGTTCCCGGGCGCCCGCGTTGTGGGTCGCGAGCCATCCTGCCGTCGTCACGTCGTTGCCAAGAGCATCCTTGGCGACAACACCGGCGCCACCGCCACCGCCTGCGCAAAAGCATCCAGGTCCACCGGTCAGCCGCAGCCCATGAAACGCTAACGGAAACACATCTCAGCAGCGGGGCAGCACTTACTTCCGGCGGGGACGAAGAAGCTGATGTAAGGGACGGCCATACCGAGGCCAGCAACACCCACGGACGCGGCGAGGATCGCGTTCATGAGGTTACGGCGGTCCATGTCCGGGACGAAGGCATCTGGGGACAGAAGAGAAACATCGCGATCTGTCAGTCGTCCGTCTCGCCAGGCTGTTCCGAAGATACCCTCGCCTAATTCAGACCCATGCATCCACCCCGTCAAGGATATCATCACCATTCAGTGCGCTACACATGGAAAGATACGCCCCTCGAAAGCTACCACAAGTCGCAAGCCAGGAGCCACCACGTGTTGCCTTCCCCCACTTGTCAAAACGTTGGACCCCTCTGAGACACCCGGCGTCTTGGCCCCGCAGCGTCGAAGACACGGGGCCTCTTTGCAGTTCCACGTCACTTCGGCCAAAAGGGGCTGAAGATCATCTGTGCTGATCCATCCCGACGGGGTTCTCTTCGATGGATCCGTGCTCAGCCGCACAAACGTCCGCGCGTCCTCCATCGTCACTCGCTTGCGTTTCTGCTCACTTTCCCGACCCACTCGCATCTCTCCCACTTGAAACCCGGCAGAAAATGGCAGTTTCGGGGCGAAATTCTCGCGCTGAGACAGCATGCGTCAGCCTCAACTTGCGCAATCGCCTTGGGATTTCTCCTTGGAATTCTTGGCACTGAGCATTCTCTTCCGCCCCGAAAAGCCTCTCCGGTCGCATCTCGGTCTCTTCGACTGTTTCAACGCCTCGGGCCGCGAGGCCACGGTCCTCTCACACGTCGTGCTTACCATCCGCAGCCGCCATGGACAGCGAGGTCCGGGCACCGCGCGGCTGGCGCAGCGGGGAGCGCAGCGCATTGGCACCGGAGAGGCTGGCCACAAGGAAGGTAACTACAGCGGTCTTGAACATGTTTTCCTGTCGTCTGCGCTGCTGAAAGGCTTCTGGCGTCGCTAGTCCACCCTGTAACCGTACGTGTGTGAAGGGCATTAGCCTCGCAAAGCCACGTCGACGAGATATTGAAACTGCTTTTTCACTCATTTGGAAATATGTTTATCCTCAGCATCACAATATTTATATCAAAATAACCGGTATTTGCTATCTTCAAAAAGATGTGGACGATGCGCGATGCAATTGGCTCGTCGTGGTATGGATCGCGGATTGGTCGAGCGCGGAGGCTATTGACCCAAAGAACGGGACCGGCAGGATGTTGAGCTTTGGCATCCAGTGAGATCCAACAAGAAGTGCAAGTCTGGCTGTCACAAGCAGACCATGATCAGCTGATCGGTCCTCGCTGCCGAATCCCTCTTCTTTCCATGGTTAGAAGCATCATCACAGCGCCGTTTCTTCTTTTGGTCTTCTGGCGCCCAAAGTGAGGCGTCTCCGGCAGAAGAGCGGCGCATGGCACGCGTGTTAAGAGCTCACCGCGTTCGCTTCTGGAGGTTGCGAAGCATGAACACCTGCCCGGTGCCGCACACGCAGCGGGAGCAAGTCTGGCTCGGCATCGGTGCAGCGGTGGGCGCAGCGACGGCAATTGCCGTGCGACGCATCTGGAGTGGTACGGCACTCCTGCGTCTGTGGGTCCTATCTTATGTCGTCCCTCCGCCTCTGAAACATCTTCTGCTCCCTTGCATTTCGACACGTGCTGGCCACGCCAGCCCGACGACTGGCTACCAGCGCGGATGCAGAATCCAAGTCGACGCGCTGTCTGCCGTGCGAAGGCTTGACGGAGGCACTGGCTAGCGACGTGGTCGCACAGAAGGTGGAGGCCTTTCTCTTGTGATTTTGGATCTGCTTGGTCTTTGCACGCCTCGAGGGCCTTGCTCCAAGTGATCCGTCTCTCGTCATGGCGTCTAGATACAAGGAAGGCCGCTGTGGAGCGTCACGGAAGAAGGGCGTCTTGAGCGCAGCTTCGTCGCGAAGAACTTCCAAGCGGCTCTGGACTTCGTGAACGCGGTAGGCGTCATTGCGGAGCGAGAGGTAGAGGCTTGCTGCGGCACTCGATCGCCATGTCTCTTCCGAGTCAGCTGACTCCTTGGCGGTCGTCGTAGGGCCACCACCCGGATCTTCACATCACGAGCTACCGCACGGTTACGGTGCAAATGTACACCCACTCGCTCAACGGCCTCACCGAGAATGACTTCGTCATGGCCTCACTGATTGACGCCTTGCCCGTCACCTACAGCCCCAAGTGGCTGCGGGAGCATCCCGAGGCAAAGGCAGGACAGCAATAGCGCTAGAAGGCCAAGGGAAGAGAAAGGAAAAAGGAGGAACAAACTTGCGATTCCCACCATAGCTGAGAGACCGATGACGCCCTAGAGCCGTCTCGCCTCATTTCCGAGCCGGGGCTATCTGCAACGCAGCCACATCTTCTACACTAGCGGTGCTTGGCCCTAGAAACCCAGGAGCTCGGCGCGGGGGATGCCCGTGAGGCCTTCAACAAGCGGCACCGACAGCGCCGCGATCAGGCTGGAACCGAGAGCAAATCGGCAGGAAAGGTGAGGACGTCTCGGAGGGGAAAGTGGGATGATGCGGCTCCGCTCCAGAGAGGGCGCGCGAGGCGATTGTACTCACCCTGCCAGAAGCACTGGTCCGAGAGGCCTGGTGAAGGCGATCACGTAGCTCATGTAGAAGGTGTCGTCCTTGGCGCCTGCGGATCTCACCACCTTGAGCTGTCTCGTTCACAACTTTCCGTGCGGTGGCGTTCGCGCCGAGGACGTACCCGTGGCCCCTCCCCAGCCATCCGGCTTGACCGCAAGGAGGTTTGGGTTGCGCCTGACCATGCCCTTGGCCTTGTCCTCGCCGAACGTCTCGCAGAAAACGTCGTAGGTTCCCTGAAAGTTCGAGGGATCGAAGGCCAGGCACCCCGGCACCGCCTTCACCATCTCCAGCGCATTGTCATCCCCGTACACCTTGGCAATGGACTTGTAGGTGGACTTCAGCTTGGCCTCCTCGACATCATAGCGAGTGCCGGGCTTGGGCGCGGCGTAGCGCTTCTTGAATCTGCGGAAGAAAAACGCCTTCAGCCGCAGGAAAGTATGCCGCCCCTCTCCAGGCACGTACACCTCCACGGCAGCAGAGGAGGAGTCCGGCCCCTTCTTCACACCGCCAAACGACAGCGCCGGCGCCACCAGAGCAAGCAGCAAAGCACATCGGGCAAGCATCATCGTGGCAGAAAGCTCTGCGGATGGATACGAATCTTTTAGCGACGGCCTCATTTTCTTCGTTCTCAGCACACCTACGCCACCTCCCCCCAGAGAAAGACAGAGCAAGCAAGCTGCAAATGATGAGAGGGCGGTGAGGGCGTCTGGAACGACCACTCAACGCCTCGATCAGCAACATGGGCAAGACGTGTCCGCTGACGTAAATGACATGCGGGCGTGCTTTCACATCCGACAGATTCTGGTATCTGCAGTTCAGCATTTTCCAAACGCCGCAACGCCGAGGCAGCGAGGATGCAGCGCGGGTTCCTTGTCGCAGTCGTGCTTGTCTCCTCACAGGATGCAGGCAACCAAGGCACGAAGGAACGGCGGAGGGGCGATGGGGTGATGGCGGGAACTACAGGAAAGATTGGAGAGATGGGAAAGATGGGAAAGATGGGAGAGATGGGAAAGATGGGACTGATGGGAAAGATGGGAAAGACGGGAAAGCATGCAAGGGAAGCAATGCACCACCCGAGGCACAAGCACGTCAACATACTGAATCGATTCGATTCGATTCAATTCGCATCGATGCGCATCTCCCCGACGCTGCTCTCACAAGGTTGGCAGTTCTGAAATCGTTCTCAGGCGATCACATTCTCCGGGGAGCGCAGGCCGACTCCGCGCCAAGCTCGTCATCATCATCCGCCCACACCGAATGTGGTTCGATAAGCTCATCGTCGTGCCACTCGACGACTGCTTGCTCAGCGAAGTCGTTTCCGTCGACATCGCCTAGGCTTCCCATAGCCGCGTCTCCGATCTGAGCCCCCGAGGGGCCATCCACAGGATTCGAAGGCAGTTCAACGCCAGGCAACAGGGAAAAGCTGGCCGCTTCCCGAGCCAGCTCCTCTTCTCCCATCTGGGAATATGCTTCGACGATCTCCTTATGGAGCTGGAGAATCGACCGATACAAGCTGGAACGCTGCGTCTCGAGGGGATGGTCCTCCCCGATCCACTGGAGAAGCTGCCTGGCGTGCTCAAGCCGATCGGCTGGGCACTTGTCGAAGAGGTTCTCCAGAAACACAGCGGTCCGGTACGTGGCCACAGGCAAAGGACCAAGCCCGTCTCGCAGAACATTCAACATGTGGAAGTACTCCTCCGGGCAGATGCGACGCACGGCCGACGCCATCGCATGCGTCAGTTCGACCCTCTGCGTTTCGCCCTCCTCCAAGGCCGCGGAAGGCTGGTTCAGCAGCCCCAAGTCCGTTGCGCAGTTGACCACAAGCTCCTTCGTCAGACCACGCAGTCGTCTCTTGAGGCTTCCATAGAACTTGTACTCCCAGGGCTCCAAATGCTGAGACCGGGCCATGGACAGCGTCTCAAAAATCGCCAAGTAAGTGGACAGGTCCGGAGCGGCACCTCTCCGGCGCATTCTGTCGAGGCAGGAGGTAACGCGGAAGCACATCACGTCGATGCGCTGCCCCGGGTCTTCAACCACCTCATCCTCAGCGCTCGACTTTTGCAACAGCGCCGTTCGCTCCCGCTCACGCCTCCACTGCTTGAGCGTGTCGTCGGTCTCGACGTAAAGACCGTGAAGGCAGGCCCGCAGATACTCGTTGTACTGCTTCACGGTCGGCTTGGCCGCTTCGTCGAGGAGGCGCTCCGCCTGCTCCATCGTCCAATTCGGCCTGAACTTGGAGTTCGCGAGGGCCCTCAGAGCGCACAGCCGGTAATGCTCCAAATGCTCAAGATACTCTTCTACTTCTCCCGCACGGGGTGCGCTGGACTCGGCGTACTCCCGGAAGAGCGCTAAGCACCGCTCATCATACCCCTGTCGGAAGACGCCTGCGACGTGCGAAAGACTCTCCAGCAGACTTCCTCGGATACGCTCGTCCAATACAAAGCCTTTCGCTTTCATCGACTCTTCGAGTGCGAGACAGCAACGCCCGGCCTCCCTCATTTGCTCGCGCAGCATCTCAATATTCGAGACCCCTTCCGGATGCTCTTTTTGAAGCCGGCGCCTCATATGCCCAGGAAGATCTGCCCGCCTCGGGACGACACGGTATGCGGTGCCTAGCCCTCCCCGGCCTCCACGCAAGAGGGGATGATACCCTGTTTTCACACCAGCACGAACATAGTCTCCCAAAGCTGATGCGATGATGCCGTAGTGCGCCGAGGTGATCACCGCGCCGGCATCTTCGTATGAATGCAGCAGCAGCATCGACTCGCCAAAGGCGTCTTGAACCTCGTTCCGCGCCCGCCTTCGCATGTCCGCACAGAACTGTGCCTTGTCAGCAGTGTTCGCCACCTTCGCCACCTTCGCCACGTTCGCCACACTCGCCACATTCGCCACGTTCGCCACATTCGCCACGTTCGCCACATTCGCCACGTTCGCCACATGCCGCAAGGATTGACTCGGATAGTGCGAACGCAGAGCATCCAACGCAATGAAACGTCGAAGCTTGAGCCGCAGCGCAAGCAGAGTTCCAGGAACCTCTCTGTCAGCTTTTGACCGAAGCGGCAACGTTTGAAAGGCGTCCGCCGCCTGCTGGACAGAGCGCCACACCTCTTCTGGATTGCTGATGGTCCCAGAGAACGTTGGATGGCGTGCCCGGCCCAACGCCTTTCGGCGAAAATACCGGTTGGCTCCTCGCAAGAGCAAAGCCTCCGCTCTTTGGTTTCCCTGAAAACCATCAATTCCTGCTGCGATGCTGGCACACGTTTCAAGCCGAGAGGCAAGCTTTTCAAGCTCGGCGTCGAGCGTGTGGCTCGTCAGTCCACCTTCACCGTGGTGCGTCACACATGAAAAAGGGCGTGCGCCGTCCAACGCTGAACAGAACTCCTCAACAGCGAGTCGTTGTAGCTGCTGCACCTGTGCAGCTTTTGCGCGACTGGGAAGACCACCGGGCAAGCTTTGCACCTTCAACAGAAGGCGATCGAAGCTGTCACTGCCGTGGCTACTCCCTTCCATGTCCGTCAACTTTGAACTTGGACTGGACGGAGTAGCGCCGCTCTCCAGGCTCCACGACGGGCCAAAACCTCTCACTGGTAAAGGCAGTGGCGTCGTGACGTCGCTGGGCGGGAAGACTGCAGCAGAACTAAGCACCCCGGTGGCGCTTGAAAGGGCAGACGATGCCCACCAATCTCCCGCAATTCTTCGACTTGCGCGCACAAGGGCGTCATAAAGCTTTGAATCTTCGCGCAGCCGCTGCAGATTCAGCTTCCCGCTTCTGGAGGGCCTTTCCCACGACCTTTGCGTGGAGCCGATGGCGGTCACCACCCCCTCTCGATTCTCCTGCTCCCCAAAAATGCGCAACACAACTCCGGTCTGCCAGGCATTCCGGACCGGCGAGTATTCCATGATGGATCCACTCGCGTTCCAGTCGTTGAAGATCAGAACGTTGTGCTTCTTGGCAAGCTTCTCAAAAGACGGGTGCAGACGATGGTAAGCGCTCTCCGAGAGTGACAGCAGGCTTTGTTCATCGCGCAGCTTGTCGGCAGCGTCCTTGAAAACCTCGTACATGACATCTGGAGTCCTCCTGTCGACAGGAGCTTGGCCACCAAGCGAGGTCGAAGCTTCATGCCCGTCGATGAAGTGCGTCTGCAAGGATTTTTCGAAGAAGTGAAGGTCCATGTACAGCTTCGCCTTCGCGATGGCTGCAGCTCCGCCGGTGATGCGAATGCGGTCCCGATCCTCGACGGACCTCGACGGGACAACAAACTCGACGTCCACCATCCGTTGGATGGCCGATCTCCATTCCTCACGGAAGAGCTGGACTTGGGCCGGCTGCAGACGTACGTCGTGGCAATAGCGATCCCCAAACTGTTCGGAAGTGAACGGTGCTCTTGACGCGCAGCGCCACGAGCTCAAGCTCACCAGATGCCGCCAGCCGGAATGGGAGCCCAGGCAATCCATCACTTGGTGAACAAGCACGGGGTGCGCATTCACTTTGTCGAGCTTGCCGGCGCTCCACAACTCGGACAAGAGCGTAAATGCCTGCTCGGCATGCCAGAAAGAAGTCGGCAGCCCGCTGACGCTCTTTTCCGGCACTGCAGTTTCTGCCTCCGTATCCCATCTATTACACACATGGACGTCGGGTGCGAGGAAGCGCCGAAGATGCTCTTCGAGGAACTTTAGCTTGAGCTCCCTTTGCAGCTTGGAGCTCGCGTGCAGTTGACGCAAGAAGCTTTGGGCATGTTGCCACACAGGGGTTGGCGCAAAGCTCAGGTCGCTGGCCGCAGAATTGGCCGCCAAGGACGGGAACCTCTGGGTCAGGACATCCAGATAGCATCTCAGGTCTTCCACTTCAAGGTCGCCAACCCGACGACTTCCTGTAGTCGCGGACGTCGCGCCATCTGGCATCACGGCTGACGTGCGTCTGCTCCCATGCAACGCGACCAGAAGATCCTCGTAGTTAGCAAGTACCGGATCCACGATCGCCTTGACACCTTGCGACAAGCCTTCGGCGTGGATGAAGTCTGGCTCTTCGGTCGCAAAGGACGCCGCCCAAAACCCTTTGCGGTGATCGTCCGACGCGACCGCGACGGCGACGCTCACTCCAGCATCGTCCGACGCCTTTAGGAGGGGCAAGGCTGCCGTACTGATCAAGTCTCTCGCCGTGCGCTGTTGGATCCAGCGCTTCCGAGCAGCTTGCTCTGCTGCCGCGGAGTCTAGGTGATCCACGTGAGGCCTCCACAGACTGATCTCCCGCACTTGCTGCGCAACAGTCTTCAGCTCTCGCCACCGGCTCCATTGCTTCTCATCATGGGAATCGGCGATGTGCAAACGTGCGCTCTCATCCGTCTTCAGCGCTTGCAGCGCCACGTCGACGTACCAAGCGGGGGAGACTTCCACGCCAACCTCGTAGCACGCCGCCATCGTCTCCTTCAGGAGCTGAAGCTTCTCATCTGCTGACCGGCTCTCTAACTGGGACGCCGTGGTCAAGGAGAGACGTAACGTTTGCAGGCAGCGGAACACCAGATCCTCTACTTTCGGAAGAGGCACCTCGGTGCCTTGTGCCGTCTTTGCGAACCTCCCAAGGAGCGACGCCGCGGCCCACCCTGCGGTGGGGCTGCCTGCTCTCGCAGCTACCTGCAGGGTATCTATAGCAGATAGGACATGCCGATAGCTTCCATCTCTCCTTCCCAAGAGCATTTCGGACAAGGCCGCTGCCTCGTGGGCGAGCTCTTCGATCCTTCCGGCCACTTCCCGCGGCCCACGCCCCTCGCCTTGCGTACCTCGAGCGCGTCTCTGCAAAGCGCGCTCCATGGAGCGCACGGTGGACTGCTTCGCCGCCAGCATTGCTGCAATTCCCTTCATTGGAATGTCGTCAGGTCGCTTTACAGTGGACTTCAGCAGGTCAAACAGCTCCTCCAGCTGCGCGTGCGTTGCCTCCGCTTGCCCTTCTGCGGCGCCACCGAGACCACGCAGCACCTGCATCAGGTGTGCAATCCCTTCCGGCGACGATTTTAGTACGGCTTCCAGCGATCTGTTCGCCCGTCGGTTCTCCCCCTTCGCTGATGGCAGCGGCGAGTAGAGCCAGCTCTTGTCGTGCAGTAGTGCGGACTTCTCGTCTCTGGACAATCTGTTGAAGCGGAAGACAGCCCGCTTCTGCAAATCCGTCAAGCGCGTGCCCCTTGGGATGAACGGCTGTCGCTCGTGTTGCCCGCTTCTTCTCGCACTGCTTGCAGCTCCGGCGCCCGCTTCAACTCTTGGTGCCCCCGAGGCCTTCGCTCCATGCAGGCTCAAGTTCTCCAGCACCACCTGTAGACGACTTCCCGGGACGATCCCGTTCTGCGCCATTTGTGACTTGACCCGCTCAGCGGCCGCCTTCAGTTCCTGCTCCGGAAGGCCCGATCGATTCCACGTCGCCAAGACTTCCGCAAAAACGCCCTCGGTGAGACCGAAATGGAAGGCAAGCGTGCTGGTCGTTCTGCTTCGGGCATCGCCCCGCAGACGCCCAACCAGTCCCTCCAGAGCGTCCGCAGTGGCGTGGCTTGGGCATGGATTCTCGCTGAGCAAGAGGCCAGCCGTGTAGTGCGCTGCTGTAGGCGCGCTGCCGAACTCTTGCTCCATGCCATTGAGGAAATGCATCAGGCTCTCTCCCGCATTCGGACTGGGGTCCGCGGCCATGGTGACCGCGATCGCTCGACAGAGGCGTTCGTCAACGGCAAAGCCGGCACCGTGCATTTCTCGAAGCAGCTCCTCAACGCGGATCCGGGCTTCATGCGCATCTGGGCTTCGCTTTGGCACGACACATGCAACCTGTTGAGGCTGCCTGGGCGAGTGGCTCAGCTGCTGATACAGCTGGCGATAGCGCTCCTCACCGGGCTGCGCATAGGCCACAATGCACTGCACGTAGTGATGTCTATCCGCGAGGTTCAGCAGGCGGGCCACTTGCAGAAACTCGTCGCACACGAAGCCCGGCGATCGGTACGCTTTGTCACGGCGGATGCCTTTCATCCCCTCCGAAATGAGAAACCTTGCACACTCTTTCGGCACCAGCTGCAGCAATTCCAACGCCAAGGCTTCCCTGTAGTCCATGGCGTCGCCAGCCAAGCTTTGGCGCGGCTCCAGGTGCTGGAGCCGCCGGAAGAGGGCCATGAAAGCCGCGTTGCTTTGCGTCGGAAGTCTCTGCAAGGCGAGAGCAACATTTCCCTCCGCGAGCGCCTCTTCGGCCCTTTCCAGATTCTCAGGCCTCCTCGCTTTCTCCCTCGGTCTACTCACGGCCTTGAAGAGCTTCTCCAGCCAGGGACTTCTCGCAGGCTGCCTCACCTTGAGCGCCGGTATCTGGATGGCCGGAGAGGTCGACGAGAGCCTTCTCCGCGCCAGACTCGCCACACGACTCGGCTCAGCTCGAGGTTTGTCCTTTGCCAGCCTTCTTAGGGCACTGGCTGGGGGAGTGCACCTCCTTGGGTTCGCGTCGCTCGCGAATGGCCGCGCGCGGCGCCGAAAGGCTCTCACCAAGCTTTTCATGTGCTCACCACTCCCCGTCCCACCGTTGACCCGAACACCGGTGCGCTCCCGATCAGCTCCAGCCTTCTCCTGTCGCTACAGGATGCCTCACTCAGCAGACCATGCTCTGCGCGAGCTGTGGCGCGGCCCGTCGAGCCATGCGCTCTTGTCCGCCTCTCCTCTCCTGTGATTGCTTGCTCGCTCATAGCACATGTTCATAACCAGAACTGTATTGGTTTCAAAAATGTATGAAATTATCCACGTGACATCCATTACAAAGCTGATAAATTTGATTCAATAGCTTCAAAATACTCAGAATCATACTTCAAAATCATGGGAAGCGAATCGCAGCGGCGGCGCCTTCAAGTGCGCACGGTCCATGGACGACGACGCCGAAGAGCAAGCGGCAGAACTGGAGGCTCTGCAGGCTATCTTCGGCGAGGACGAGATTGTGGCGATCGACGATGGCCACCGCCTGTGCATCTCGGAAGACTGGGCCGGCGACGACAACCTGATCTTTGAGTGGACTCTCCCGCCAACCTACCCGTCTTCCAGCCCTCCGGAGTACTCGTTGCGCCTGGCCAGCGGCAAGGACCTACCTAAGCGAGATGCCACTCGGGAGGCGCTTCAGCGGCTATGGAAGGAGGCCGACGGAGCCGTGGTTCTGTACACTTGGATCGAGTTTCTGCGGAGTCAGCTGCCGGAGCTGCTTCCCTTGCGGCGAGAATCGCCGACGGGCGTTCCTGAGGAGACGGTGGACTTTGAAGAGCCTTCCGAGCTGCCTGAGACGCCAGAGATTGCTCATGGAGAGCCTCTGGTCGATCGCAGATCCACGTTCCAAGCCCACGCCGCCGTAGTACACTCGGAAGCTGAGGTTCGCGCGGTGCGCACAAGCCTCCTGTCCAATGCGAAAGTCGCAAGAGCAACGCACAATATCATGGCGTTTCGCCTGTTCGACGAGCGCCGAGGAGTGTCCATTTCGGACAATGATGACGACGGAGAGAGTGCCGCGGGAGGGAGGCTGGCGGAGCTGCTTTCGCTGACTGGTGCGGAGAACGTGGTCGTCGTTGTTTCCAGATGGTACGGAGGGATCCATCTCGGCCCGGACCGGTTCAAGCATATCAACAATGTCGCTAGGCATCTACTGGAGGAAATGGGAGTGATAGAAGGTGGAAGAAAAGGACGAAAGCGATAAAGCATACCATCTTGGTGTCGTCGGTGGCTCGCCCTCCCGCTCCGCCTCTCTTTACGAAGCTATTCCAGGCAACGGCATCGGTGCAGAGGACTCCTTGCTTCCCACCGTAGATGCCCCGCTTGGGCAGCGCTGTCGAGCTCACACGCGTTGGATCTCTCATGGACGTTGGTTCTCTATTCGATCGGCGCAGTGGCGCGGGAGACGTTAGAGATGCATATGGTACCGTATCATACTGGGGAGTCCTTCTCTTCGTCAAACTCTCGGGGAGAGGACCCGGTCGAATCATCCGAGCTGTCCGCTTCCAGGGCTTCCACCGACTCTGACGAGTGCATTCTCAGCCTTCGGCTGACCATGGAGTGTCCGCTGCGGCTGCTCCTCCTCGCAAGCTCCGCTTCCGTCGATGCCAAGCCTTCTTCACGAAGCTCTTCAAGAGTGGGGACACGCCGGATCGGCGACCGAAGCGTCGGCGTTTGCGAGCGTAGAGCATGCCTGGCGTCTGCGCCCATATGAAAGATGGCAAAGTCGTCGTCGTCAACGTTCTCGACCTGCGTCTCCTGGCTCCACGACCTGCGGATCTGATTCCAGAACTCCTTCGTGCCGAGGTTGAGCAACGGACCGAGCCGACCCCTGCTCTTGCGGGCCACAATCTCGGCCTCTTCCTCCTGGCGAGTTCGCTCTTCTTCCTCTTCTGCTATGGCGGCCAGATCGTGGATGTCCAGGTAGCCATCCTTCACCTTGTCGAGTTCGTCGAAGCGATCGGACCACACCGCGATGTCCTCCTCCGTGATCTTCTCCATGACAACGAGCATCCCCGTGACGAACGTGAACTTGTCCACGCCTTCTCCATCCCCCAAGGCCAGCAGCTGAGGAACGTCCAGCTTCCGCTTGAGCAGCCGTTTCTGCTTGTCGTCATGCAGCATCTCCAAGTGCGTTGCGTTGACTTGACCGAGGCCGACCGCCGCGAGGGCCACGGCCGCAAGCAGGTAGAAGACGCAGAATATCCGGGACGACTCCTTCGCGAGAGGAAGGTCCCCGTACCCTATCGTGTTGGTCGTCACAAACGCCCACCAGAAGGAGTCCAGCAGCGAGAAATCCTCGTGGAACTTGACAAACGCCGCGCCGATGACGACGGAGAGAAGGTACACACCAAACGCAAAGAGCATCCGAACGAAGTAGCTCTCCTCGGCGGGGATCTCTGGGACGTAGACGCTTTGCAAACCGGTGGAGTGCGCTCCAACGGACTGCACGCCGACCGACTCGGCGCGGGAATAGGGAACAGAGTCGGCGTTGGAGCCACAGGGGGAGATGGCGATGGGCACGGAGGTCGCAGACACCGACCGCCGATGCGTTTGCTGCGCCTGAAGCACCAAGGCGCCGTCCGACGACGACGTGTGGAGATTGAAGGCACTCTGCGTGCGGTAGCCCATGCCCAACTCGGGCGAGAAGCGGGTGGGCGACCCCGACCTACTCGAGCAGGCGCCGAAGGCAGCTGCCGTGGTGCCCTCGACGGCGGAGTTCTCCAAGGCGCGGCCACGCCCCGCTGGCGAGGCGGCAAACCAAGGGAGGCCGGAATCGAGGGCCATGGACTCCATCGTCTGTGGCCTTGATCTGATGCTTTCCGTCAGGCCTGCCTGGTCGGGCGAATGCCTCGCCAGCAGCTCCGCGTCTCGCTGGGTCTGCCACTCCACGAGGCTTCTCAGATCGTTCTCTCGCGACCCGGAAAGCCTCCGGAGGTGCTTTCGCCGCTTTCGTCGCTGGCGACGCGCCCGTGCCTCCGCGGCCTTCCGCTTGCTGATCTTCTCCTGGGCCTTCTGCAGGGCGTACTCGGCCAGCTTGGACACGACGGAAAGCACCACGCAGAGGCCGAAGAGGATCCAGAAAAACGCAAAGACCCGGCCACTGTTCGTCTCCGGCGTGATGTCGCCGTATCCAACCGTGGTCACGGTCACCGTGGAGAAGTAGATGGCGTCAATGACGGTCCATCGTCGGCGGCAGACGTCTCGAACGACCTCGCCCGCCTCTGGATCATACTGGACGAAGGTACAGTTCTCGCAGTCCCCCAAGGTCCCCACATAGATCTTCGGCGCCGGCTGGTCGTCGCAGTCTCTGGACTCGATGCTGCAGAAGACTGCGACGCCAATGCCGTAGAAGAGCGCGATGGCAACGATGCTCGCGAGGTGCTTCGTGAAGAAGCGGCCGATCGAGTAGGCCACCCGAACGTACCACGGCCAGCTTTCCTTCGAGTAGGCCTTGACGGACACGAACTCGTCGCTCTGGCGCCTCTCGCTCTGCGGCGATCCCGCCTCTTGGCCGTCGTTCTTGCCCAGAATCAGTTCCGTGCCCCGCTGAAGGATCCCGCCGTGCCTCCGGGTCGAGTCCACGAAGCGAGCGACGCTGCCCGCGCGCTCCAAGGGCGAGGACAGCGACGCCTGGGCCAGCACCTTCATGGACTCCACTCGCCGCATGGACGTGGCCGGACTGGCGAGCATGCCTCTGGAGACAGGCACCAGCGGAATACCGATCTCCAGCCGCGACGGCGCCGAGCGGCCGGAGTCGACGAGGGCGCCGCCCACCGCATCAGACGCCCCGGGCTCCTTCTGCATCTCGCTCTGGTCAGTCGCGCGTCACAGCATTGGGAGGAGCCGTCGTACAAGCGCCATCACCATGCGAGGCGGAGAAAACTGAAGCCACGTGAAACTGTGCGTCGCAGAGCCTCTGCGACCGTGTTCTATGGCGATGCAACGCCAACCGGTGGAATGTCTTCGTACCCTTTCAGCCTGGGCCAATGGGGCCGGCGGAATCGCCGGACCGGCCAATCACTCGCCTGACTGGGTTGGAGGAACCTTCCATCGTCCGTCGTCTGTCAGCTGACAATCCTGGGAGCGGCCGCCAGCCGCCACTCCCAATTTCAAAAAAGAGAAATTCAAGGACCGGTGAGGTACTTCCACAGGGGTACCCCACCCTTTTCCTCCCTCTGTCACGCTCAGAAACCTTCGAAAAACCAGAAGCCAAGCTATGGATTGCGCCCGCATGCATCTGCGTCACCCGGCAGAACGCCACACGGCGCCCTGTGTAGAGCAGCATGAGGTCCTTGCTCTCCTTCCGGGCGAAGCTGTCCATGCTTGGCCTGCTGGGACTGCTCGCAAGCCCGGCGCGGCCCTGGGCGCCTCCCGGCCGCTCTTCGTGGCGAGTGCTTCGCCTTGCAGGGCTGCCGCGGCGCTCGGGCTCCCTCCGCCGGGCTTCAAGTGGAGTATCAGACGCCGCAGAGCTTCGAGGCGTTGGTGGGGCGGAGCGCGTAGACCTCCTACGCAGCTTGGTGACCCAGAAGAAGGTCACGGCGCTGGATCCGGCGGTTCTGGCCGAGCTGTTCCCGTTCCCGCTGGACGACTTCCAGACCGAGGCGGCTGCTGTGCTGGCAAGAGGCAGGAACGTCATTGCCACCGCGCCGACGGGGGCGGGGAAGACGGTGATCGGCGAGATTGCAGCCTTTGCGGCGCTGGCGAAGCTCGGGAGGTGAAAAAAAAAAAGCACGGCTTCTTCGGAGTTGAGCTTTCGTATAAGCTCATCTGTCCTGCACCTCTGCTGCTCAGGAAGTGCATCTACACGACCCCTCTGAAGGCCTTGTCCAACCAGAAGTACGTGGACTTCTCAGAGGAGTATGGTGCCGAGAATGTGGGACTTGTCACCGGAGATGTCGCGATCAACCGAGGGGTACGTGAGCATCCGAGCGGCTGCCTTCCCTTCCGACGCGTGGACCAAAGGGGGCCCGGTGCTGATCGTTTCGCCGCAGGCTCCGCTGCTGGTGATGACCACGGAGATTCTGCGCAATATCATGTACAGCAGTGACGGCATCGTGGAAAACTTCGGGCGCGCTGCCGAGCTCCTCGACGTGGATGTCGTGGTCCTCGACGAGTTCCACTACCTTGGCGACCGTTACCGCGGCACGGTCTGGGAGGAGATTGTGGTCTCTTGCCCCGAGCACACGCGCATCGTGGCCCTGAGCGCTACGTGCTTGAACGCGGAGGATCTCGCTGCGTGGATGTCTGACATCAAGGAAGTCCCGACGGACTTGGTCACCTTCCGAGGCGCTCGGCCGGTTCCCCTGTCCTTCTCGTACTGCAACAGCGAAGGCCTGTTCCCGCTCTTCGAGGACGGAGACATGGGGCCCGGAGCTCCGCACGGCCTGCCTGCCTGGGGCAGCAGCGTCCGCGGTGCCGCCATCAAGTACGCCGGCAATCAGCACCTCCGCAACGGCCGCTTTACGGCGCCCTCGCCGCTGCGCGCCAAGGAGGACTATCGGCAGCAGAGGGGCAAGAGGGGGCGATTCCAGAGTCAGTTCTCGAGAAACGCCGCGAGGGGGCTGGCCATAAACGTAGACGCGCTTCACAGCGAGAGCAAGATCGAAGCGAAGGTGAAGAAGTCCCTTCAGGACCTTTTCGAAGACGACACGGGCGGAGACACGCGCAGAAGAAGGCCTGGCTTTGACCGGTACGCTCCTGGCCGGAAAAACCGACGAGAGAGAGATGGTGGGAAGATCTTCGACAAGGCGAGGGGTCGCCCGGTGTCCATCGCCGTGCCTTCCTATCCGTACCTGGTGCGGCAGCTTGCGAGGGAGGAGAAGGTGCCCGCCCTGGTGTTCCTGTTCAGCAGAGCCGGGATCGAGCGGGCGGCAAGTCAGGTGTCGAGCACTGGCAACTCGCTGCCCGCCAAGCAGCGCCGGGAGAAGAAGGGAAGTAGCGAAGCAGAATCCAGCGGAGATTCGCTGCTCACCGCGGCGGAGCAGCTTCAGGTGCGAGAGCGCGTCGCCGCATTTCGAGAAGAGCATCCAGACGTGTCGCTGCCGAGGGACGCCGTGCAGCAGCTCCTCTTTGGCGTGGGAACGCACCACGCCGGCCTGCTTCCGCTCTACCGCGGCCTCGTCGAGGAGCTCTTCAAAGAGAGCCTTGTGAAGGTCCTTTTCTGCACAGAGACCCTCGCGGCCGGCATCAACCTCCCGGCGCGGGCCACGGCCATCACCGCGCTGAGCAAGCGAGGGGACGACGGTTTCGAGGCCCTTTCCACAAACGCCCTGCTGCAAATGGCGGGCCGAGCCGGGCGTCGCGGTTTAGACACCAGCGGGGACGTCGTCCTTCTTCGAAGCGACTGGGAAGGTCCTGGCGAGGCCGCCTCCCGCCTGCTCCAGCAGCTTGAGCCGATCGAGTCGCAGTGGCGCGCTGGATACAGCATGGCAATCAGCCGCCTGTCCCTCAACATGGGTCAGCTGGACGCTTGCAAGGTGTTCGTGGAGCAGTCCTTCGGTTCGTGGGCGACTCGCCGCAGCATTGAGCAAAACGCTCAGCGGCGTCTAGACGCCTCGGAGAAGGCAAAGAGCGATCTCAGCGCCCTAGAGGCACAATTCGAAGAGCGAAGCAAGCCTCTCAGGCCGCTCGCAGAGCCCTTGCTGACCTCGGACACGGGAGTCCAGATGGAGTTTCAAGACTGGCTAGAAGCCGAGCTTGCGCAGTACCAGAAACTGGTGGAGAGGGGAAAGGTAGAGCTGAGCATCGAACAGACGCTCGCCGATCAGCGATATCGCCAGGCGAAAGACATCGTCGAGGTGGTTCTGCTTGGTGCGCGGGACGGCTCAGCGGTCGTGCTGGTGGATGGCAGCTGGGGAGTTCTGCTCGGGGAAGTGTTTGCCGGTTTGGAGGACTCGTTGCGCGAGGCGGACTACGTCGTCCTCCAGCCGCCGTCGACTGCTGATTCAGAAGGCCGTGATCCGAGGCTTCTCGCGATAAGTGCTGACCAGATTCTTGACGTCGACGTGGACGACGATGCCGGGATTCCGACCACGCAGGCATTTGAGCTCGGCAGGCTCCTCGAGCTGGAGACCGGATCAAATCCAGAGGCGGCGCTGCGTCGGGGCCTATGGAATCGCGCCAGTCCCTCCGAAGAAGCCACGGCTGCAACCCGCCAATTCTTGACCTCGGATGACGTGGAGCTCAAGAAAGACTTTCCCCCGGAGTGGAGTGCGGACGAAAAGAAGCGTCCATCAGACGAGAGTTGGTGGGTGCTCGACCTCAAGGCCGCAGGAACCGATCTTGGCGAGGTGGTTGCCGACGCGATGAGGATAGCCGCAGCCCCGGCATCCATGTGGCTGGGCAGCGACGAATTCGAAAGCGCGCCAGGAGAAGTCGCGGCGCAGCGGAACCTGGTCTACCGCGTCCTGGGTGACCTGAAGAGCCTGCAGATCTACCAGTTCCTGGGCGAGGCAACACAGACCAGGGAAGAGAACATGGCGTTGCTCGCCGAGCTGACGAGGCTGAGCAAGGAGATTCGATCGGTGCGAAAGACGAAGAAGAATCTAGAGCGCAAAGCACGGAGGGCGCAAAATCGCCTGACGGATGAGACCGACTTGGCCGTGCAAGAGCTAGTTGGAGATCTTTCGGGATTGGCAGCGGTGCGTCAGTTTAACGACGAAGACCTGAACGACGGGGCGTTCCCCCTGGATCTCTTCACAGCTCCTCAGAGTCCATGGGACGAGTTCTCCGCTGTGGTGCGGGCGCTGCAGCTCTCCGGGGCGCTTCGAGAAGAGCGGAATAGCCGTGAAGAGGTCGTGTATCGTCCGACGCAATTCGGAGTGCTGGTGGGAACGGTGAGTGCTCCAAACGAGCTCTGGATCGCCACGGCCTTTACGCACGAGAGTACACGGGCCATGCTTGAACTCATCGATCCGGCGGCCCTCGCGGGCGTCTGCGCCGCCTTGCTGACGAACTCAGGTGAGGCAGAGCGCTTCAGAGGTCCCCCAGGCCAAAGATCGCAGACCGAGGCGCAGTTCCTCGGCAGCGAAGACGGCTTTGCCGAGGAGGACGAAGGCCCGAAGCTTGCCCCTGAACAGTCCGACGGCTTGAAGGAAGCCCTGCAGGCACTGGAGCCGCTTCGCGACGAGCTGACGGCGAGGCAGCGGCGGGCTGGCCTGCTCAGCGATGCGTTCTATCCGGATCTAGAGGGCGCCTTTGCCGGCGCCGCCGAGGCATGGGCGCAGGGCTGGGGATGGAAGGAGTTGCAGAGCCAGACGGTCCTTGACGACGGGGATCTTGTGCGCCTCATTCGAAGGGCGATGGAACTTCTGCGGCAATTGCAGCAGCTGCGCCACCCGCTGCTGCCGCGGAATATCCCGGCGGCCGCTCGCTTTGCGCTGGACGGAATGATTCGATATCCTGTCAGCGATGACATTATGATTCTGACCAAGGACGAGTATGTTTCAGAGGAGGACGTGGAGGACGTGGAGGACGTGGAGGACGTGGAGGAGGTGGAAGAGGGGGAGGACGTGGAGGATGCGGAGGAGGGGGAAAAGGGGGGGGAGACGGCTCCAGCTCCAGCCCCAGCTTCAGCTCCGGCTCCAAACGATAACTAGTAGAGGTGTGGAAAAGTGTCGCTCTTTGACTCCATCTATGTACCAAGGGCCTAAGGCCTCACGTCGAACGCCTTGTCCATTTTCCATCAAGAACGCTTCTACAAGCCTACCAAAAGGGCCATAAACACGCGGCACGCCCGTCACGCAGGACGCGACCGGCGTGCAGTCGTCGGCCAGGGCGTGAGAGACCTGGTCTCGCATCACTTTATCAACGGCTTGAAGACAAGCTGCAGCAAGAAGATGAGCAGGACGGTCACTTGAATGGTCCTGCTCTTCGCAAGGCTAGCCATAAAGCGCCGCGTCATCTCCCTTCTCTCTGCGCCCGGGTCAACCTCTGCGGCAACAAGCCGCTGCGCTTCCTCGCGCTCCTCCAATAGAACGTCGCGAATCGCGCTTTCTTCGGCGCCTCCAAACTCCTGTTCCTCCGGATCTTCTGGCAGCAGCGCCTCTTCGTGCTTCTGGAAGCCTCTCCCAACCAGCGTGTGGTCGCATCCGCACAACGGACAGCGGAAGGACCTGGACTTTTCGGCAAAAGCGCGGCGTCTCTGGTAGGTCTGATCCACGCCTCCAATCTCGACGGCGGGAGAAAGCATGTGCGGCGCCAAAGCCGTCACAAGCGTCCGCACCGTCCACGAGGGCCGCCAAGTCTCTTGGTGGTACGACGACGCGCTGAGGCAGATGTCCGTTTTCTGGCGAAAGCGCCCGCTCTGGTTCAACATCTGGATGCGGGGCGCCTTGGCCGGGTAGTCGCGAGAGAGCAGAACCCGGCCGTGGTACAGGCCGCCCGCATAGGGCGACGACGGCGGGCCCTCCACGGTGAAATGCCACTCCAGCAGGTTGCCCCGGCACGGCCCCAGCCGCACAAACCACTTGTTTGGGTCGTTGGAAGTGCTGTTCTCGCGCGTGCTCTGCACATTCTGGAAGCTGCCGTCGGGATACAGAGCTTGGCCCAGCTTCTGCACCGTCTGCCACTCGTGCATGAGGCGCTTGTGCGCCGACGTACTTCGGCTGCTGCCTTTGGAACGCGTCCGCTCAGCCGAGCTCAGGGTGGTGGCAGCAAGGCAGCGCGCTCCACTCACCTGGAACCCGGGCCACATGGCCGAGCAGCACGAGGACGACGAGGAGCTGGCGCGACAGGCCCATAGTTCGAGCGCAACGGCCGTCGCGCAATTCAACTGCGGGAAATGGCGGGAAAAGTCGGTATTCAACCAGAAGATCCGTTTTCGTCCGGGCTCGCAGATTTTGCAGGCGATTGTCCAGCTGTGCTAAAGCTTGCATCCGCCGGCCAAGATCAGTGAAGTGGAGGAGAGAGAGGCGCTGCGCCGCTTCGTAGCTTTGGTACAGCATGTTTCGTGTGTTGCTCTGTCTGAGCTTCTTCCTGCAGACCACCGGGCTGCGCTCGCCAGCAGTCGCCGGCGTTGCCGGCGCCACGCGGCGCCTGTGGAGCCGGCCAAGCTTGCGCCTGGCTTCCGTCGCCAACGAAGAGCTTGCGCCGGTGCCGGTGCAGCTGGAGCAGGAGTTGGGCGACTCGTTCCTGCAGTACGCGATGAGTATCATCCTGGGGAGAGCGCTGCCGGACGCCAGAGACGGCATGAAGCCCGTGCACCGCCGCATTCTCTACGCCATGCATGTGCTGAACCTGGGTCCGGCGTCGCAGCACCGCAAGTGCGCGCGCGTGGTGGGAGAGGTGCTTGGGAAGTTTCACCCGCATGGAGACACGGCGGTGTACGAGGCGCTGGTGAGAATGGCGCAGAGCTGGGTGATGAGTGGCACGCTCATCGACGGCCACGGCAACTTCGGCAGTCTGGACAACGACCCGCCGGCGGCGATGAGATACACCGAGTGCCGCTTGACGCCCCTGGCGACCGACGCGCTTCTCAAGGACATTCGTGAGGACACGGTGGACTTCTTGCCCAACTTCGACGCCTCAGAAGAGGAGCCGGTGGTCCTGCCGGCCCGCCTCCCGATGCTGCTGCTCAACGGGGCGAACGGCATCGCCGTGGGCATGGCGACGAACATGCCGCCTCACAACCTGGGAGAATTGGTGGATGCGATGAAGGCCCTCGTGGCCGATCCGGACCTGCCGGACGACGAGCTGTACAAGATCGTGCCTGGCCCCGACTTCCCCACCGGTGGCTACATCCTCGGCATGGACGGGGCGAGAAATCTCTACAACACGGGGAAAGGGAGCATCACGATGCGAGCCAAGACGCACCTGGAGAAGATCCAGGGACCCCGTCGGAGCACGTGCGAGGCTATCGTCGTCACGGAGCTTCCCTACATGACGAACAAGTCGCTCTTTCTGTCCCGGACGGCCGGCCTGGTGAACGACAAGGAGTTGGAGGGCGTCAGCGATCTCCGCGACGAGAGCGATCGGGACGGAATGCGCATCGTGATCGAGCTGAAGAAGGGCGCCGTGCCCACCGTGGTGGAGAACAACCTGATGAAGCGCACGCAGATGCAGTACCAGTTCAACGGCAACATGCTCGCCATCGGAAAGGACGGAAAGAAGCCTCTGCGCCTGGGCCTTCGCGAGGCGCTGCAGGAATTCATCAAGTTTCGGTTTCAGACCGTGAGACGGCGGACGCAGTTTCAGCTCGCAAAGCTCGAGGCGCGGAACCACATCGTGGAGGGGCTGCAGATTGCGCTCGAGCGCATCGACGATGTCATCGACGTCCTCCGGAAGGCCTCCGATTCCGCGAGCGCCAAGACGGGCCTCGTGGATGACCTGGGGATGGCCCTCAGCGGGACCCAGATGGACGCGATCCTCGACCTGCGCTTGTCGCGACTGACATCACTCGAGACGAAGAAGCTGAACGAAGAGCAGAAGGACCTGTCGGGGGGAATCCAGGAGGCCCGGAAGCTCTTGGACAACGACGCCGACGTCTACAAGATGATGGTGCAGGAGTGGGATGAGTTGAAAGCGAAGTACGGCGTGGCTCGTCGCTCGCAGATTTTGATGGACGAGGAGGCCACCATCGACCTCAAGGAAGAGGATCTGCTCGCCAACGATCGCAGCGTCATTGTGCTCACCTCGGGGGGCTACATCAAGCGGATGCCGGTCGACGAGTTCAACACCATCAAGCGAGGGAGCCGCGGCAAAGCCGGCGCGCAGTACTCGAAGCGGGATGCGGAGGGCATCTCCCAGTTCTTCGCTTGCAACGACCATGACACCATCCTCTTCATCACGGACAAGGGCATCGCACACGCGATACGTGCGTTCCAAGTGCCGTTCGCGGGGCGAACAGCGCGGGGCTCCGCGCTTCCGTCCATCATGCCCCTCACGGGGGAGGACAAGATTGCAGGAGTGGTGACCATGTCTTCGGCAGAGCTGGAGGACGAAGAGCAGTTCCTCGTGATGATCACCAGAAACGGCTGGATCAAGAAGACGCCCCTCTCCAGCATGAAGAACATCAACTCGCGGGGCCTCACCGTTCAGCTTGTTGAGAGCGGAGACGCGCTGCTTCGTGTGCGGCGATGCACCAGTGAAGACTCGGTCGTAGTCGCAACTGCGGAGGGGTCCGTGACGCGGTTCAGCACAGACAACACGCAGCTCCGAGCAACTAGCAGGAAGTCCAGGGGAGTCAAGAGCATCAAGACCCGGGAGCAGGATAAGATTGTTGACTTGGAGGTGATGAGCAAGGCGGATTCGGAGCAAGGCTCTTCCTTGCTGATCGTCACGCAGAATGGCTACGGCAAGCGGGTGAAGATTGAGAACTTTCGAAAGCAAGCGCGGGGAGGAGTCGGCGTCCGGGCCATCAAATTCAAGACGAAGAAGTCCTCGAACGGGGACGACAAAGTAGCTTGCTGCCGAATCGTCCGTGCCGGCGCCGAGGTCATGCTGACCACGGCCAAAGGAACGATCGTTCGCCAGTCGGGTGATCTCATTTCCCAGCAGCAGCGCCAGAGTACCGGCGTGGCCCTGCAGCGACTGGATCCGGGGGATGCCATCGTCGAGATCGCCGTAGTGCCCGACGAGGACTTGCAGGCCGATGAACGGGCTTCCTAGGCGTGTGGGGCAGCGTGGGCCCCACACGGTCGAGCAATCTGCCAATCCAAAGTCAGATTAGCGTTGCATCCTCTTCGCGCCTCTCTCGCGCTCTCTGTCCTTGCTGTGCCTGGGAAACCATCTTGTGCCTGCTTTCTGTCACGGCCACAAGTGCTGACTGTAGGCAAGTGAGGAAGCCCGACTGTCGTCCAGCTGGCGCCTGCCGCAAAGGCCTCGCAAAGCAATCAGAGACCAAGGATTGAACCAATTCGTGTTAGGGACAGGAAGTATAACATCAACTGGACAACCGCCGCGGGGATGGCATGTAGTCTTGACGATGGGACCTCATGCCGAAGACGGCAGCGAGCTGTGGCGTAGCAGCTCTTGCTTCCGCTGCAGGATCATTTCTTCTACGTTCATGCTACTGAGCGCCGTTCGGCCACTGCGAATGTCTGCGGATGGCGCCGCTGGGAGATTGCGCGGAGGAGTGGAATGCTGCGCGATGCCATTTCCGCTGGCCACGGGAAGCACCACTTCTTCAGCTTTCCGAACGCGTTCGTTGTCCTGCTTCTCCGCGTTCTTCAATGCCGCGATGCTGGCTCCGACCAACCGTTCCAAAGAATCCAGATCTTTCCGCAGGGCCTGGCCTCCCGCGGACGACGCCGTCGTGGGGTCGGCGAGGAGCGTCTGCGCTGACCTCGAGACCCCTTGCAGCAGGACGCCGATCTTCTGCTCCATGATGGTCTGGACCGCTCGTCGCTCCCGCACCAGCGCTTCGCACCTGGCATTCGCGTGAGCAGCAGTTGCAACCGCAGACGCACTAGCTGCGGTTCCCGTCATAATGCTGTCCGAAACGGCTCGTGCGGACCGAAGCTCCTCCTGAAGGTTCTGGACGGTGCCCTCCAGCTGGCGAATCTGCAAGAGCTGCTGCGCCTCCAGCTCCGGCTTCTCGTGCAGCGCCTGCGATCCGCGGCCGCCTATGCTGTTCTGGATCGCCTGCGACTCCAGCTGCTCTCTCAGAACGTTCACTTGCTCTCGCAGGGCGTCGTTCTCGGCACGAAGCAGCCCCATCCCGGATTGGGCGCTCGAGGCGTCTGCGCTTGTCACGCCGTTCGCCGGCGGATTCGCGAGCGGTGATTCCGACCAGGTTCCTGGTGAAGGGAGGGCGTGCTCGCCGGTCTCCGCGGCGCTGTGCTGGTGCTCCATGGCGACCCGCTGGAGGTGGATCAGGGCGAAATGCTTCTCGTCAAGCTTCTCCTCGAGCTCCCGCTGATGGCGATCGTAGGCGTCCAGCTCCTCCTGCAACGCCATGATTTGCTCGTCCCGCTCGTTCAGTCGCTGCGTCAGCGCTATCATGATGTCCCGCTGCTTCAAGAGGAGGTGCTTGTACCGATCAACCTGCTGCTTCTCTTCCTCGATGTTCTCCCGCTCTCGCTCGAGATCCGCAAGCTTGTGCTCATACTGCTCGCGCAGCCTATCCTGGTGCTGCTTGATGATGGCACCGAAGTCGGCGCCCCGGCTGATGAGGTCTTTCACGGCGTTGCTATCTCCGCGAATCATCTGGCCCATCAAGCTTGCGATGCGCTCTTCAAGGTGCTTCTTGGCCTCCTTCTCGCGCATGAATTCTAGAGACCTGGCCTCCAACGCCCTAATGGCGGCCATCTTGTCTGCCTCGGCCCGCTTCCTCTGCTCCTCGAGCTCGAGAAGTCGCCGCTGATCGACGACGCTGCGGTTCCGCTCTTCCAGCTCGGCGCGCAAGCGCTTAAGCTCGCGCTCGTACTTCCTCAAGAGGCTCTTCTGATCTAGATCTTCGTTCACCACCGGCTCATTCCGAATGTTCTTGGCGCGGTTGGCAAACTTGAGCGTCGAGACCGACTCGACCATGGCCTCCAGCGCCGGGCTGATCATGGCCATCATGGTGGTCTTGCAATTCCCGCCGAGGGAATCCTCGAGAATCCTGGTCAGCTTGGAGTCCCGGTAGGGAATGTGCTTCCTGCCGCGGCTGTCTGTCAGGGCGCTGATGACGTTGCCCAGCGCGCTGAGGGACTGATTGATCTTCTTCGACTCCTCCAACCGTTGGCCCGTGGCGCCGCTAAGGCGCACCCTTTCGCTTCCCGCGAGATCCACCAAGTTGAGCTTGCCAACCTTGAAGCTCTGGCGCACGTGGTTCTCTAGCCGTGCGATGGCCTCCGAGCGGCTAATGCCCGCCGCATGCATCATCTTGCTGAACTCCTCCATGCTGCACTCCCGCCCATCTTCCTGCACGTACACCGTCTCGCTTTGCTCGGCAATGATGATGAAGACAGCATGCGACCGGGAGCTGATCTCGTTCATCTTCGTGGAGCCCGTCGCGCGCATGGCTCCTCCACGTTCCATCAGGCCGTAGATCTCCGCTGGAGAGCGCACCACCCACTCGCTGAGGTTCTCCACGTACACGCCGCGGCGCTTGTCCTCCCGGATGGTCAGGTTGTTGCGCTCGGGCTTGAGCAGGTCACTGATCTGCTCGTTGTAGATCTGCAGGTAGGACGCCCGGACGAGAAAGCGCATCGTGGGCGACGCGTTCGACTGGATATGGCCGAAGATCTGCTCGATCGCCCGCGGAATGATGCCTCTCTCCTCCACGTTTCCCTCGATGTTGAAACCCTCCATGGTGTACGTCTTGCCGGTGCCCGTCTGCCCGTACGCAAAAATCGTGGCGTTGTAGCCCTGCAGCGCCGAGTCCACCACCGGTCGGGCCGTGGTCTCGTACACCCGGCGCTGCGTCGCGAACTGCTCGTACACGTGATCGAAGGTGAACACATGCGTCCGATACGGACCTGGCCCGCCACTGGTCGAGGCTCCATCTCTCTCGTCAAGAGCCGCAGCCAGATTCTCGCTCACGGTGATCACCTGCTCGCTGGAGTCCACTCCGCAGATGTTTTGGAACGGCTTCTCGTTGTTTAACTCGCGCGGCAGCGGCGGACGAATGCGGATGACGACCTTGAAGTTGTTGTTCCCGCGATCGCGTCGGCGCCGCACAGAGCCCGAGTCGCTCGAGAGCGTCGTCTGGTCCATGCTACGCGATCTTTTCAAGGCTACACGGCGCAAAGAGCCAACATTCGGGGGAGTGGCGCAGCTGCGATGTCCGGCAGAGCAGCAGGAGGCCCGAGCGCAACTTGGAACCGGAGCTGGGATGTACTGCCCTCCAGCAGAGAGGTCGAAATGCGGAGACGGGACAAGAAGAGCGGTGTGAGATTTGAACTCGGAGGCAAAAAGCGCGCGAAATGCGGGAGATCGGCAACACCGAGAAACCACCTTTTTCAAAACTGATCCACACGAAGCAAGATTGCGCGTTTTTCAGGTCAATATGAATGATCGTTTCTGGAGAGGCGCCCAGCTGCATCGTTACAAGGGCATATTGGAACCAAATAATATTGAAAAACTTTCAAAACTTTTCACCAAATCAAGTTGCCACATCCGCTCTTCTAGTACAATCCATATCCAATCATCACGCCTCCACATACTTTTTAAATATTCTAATACCTTTTCATTTTTTGTTTCTCGCGCCCAAAGTCGCAGCTTCGGCGCGCTTTCGCTTCCACTCGCGCGCGTGGAGAGCTGCGATGGAGAGCTCCTCGGTGGAAGACTGCCCCACGTGGGCCCCTCTGTTCGGTTTCCTGGGCGTCACGAGCGCGCTGGTGTTCGCGAACGTCGGCGCAGCTTACGGAACGGCGAAGGCCGGCGTCGGCATCGCAACTCTGGGGATTATGAAGCCGAATCTGGTCATGCGCAACATCATCCCGGTCATCATGGCGGGTGTGCTCGGTATCTATGGCCTCATCGTGGCCGTCATTCTGTCCTCGGGCATCACATCTCCTGGGTAAGCACTCGGAGAGGAGCCCTGCCGCCGATGTCGCAGATGTGGTTTCGGGATGCGTTGCGAGTGAAGAAGAGAGGCCAAAGGAGGACGAAGAGGTGTCTGGCTGCGGTCGTTTGAGACGCCGAGGTGGGGGATCGAGTTGGGAGTGGAGATGGACGGTGCACGTGGTCAAAAAGGGTGACGCTCTCGGACTCATGTTTTCGATCCCTTGGCCAGGACGGATTCCACCGCGTACAGCTCGTACACGGGCTTCGCCCATCTTGGGGCGGGCCTCTCTTGCGGTTTCAGCGGCCTCGCGGCAGGCTTCGCCATTGGGATCGTTGGCGACGCTGGCACGCGTGCCATCGGATTGCAAGGTACACGGCTGCGGGACGCCACCTTTGCGTTTTCACGTATTCAAAGCTTCGCATCGAGGTGCATCTCACCAACTCGCCATCGACCGATCGCTCCTTAGAAAAGCTCTTTGTCGGGAACATCCTCGTGCTCATCTTTGCGGAAGCCTTGGGCCTGTACGGCCTCATCGTCGCCTTGATTCTGTCCCAACAGAAGTATGAATGCTAGACTGAGGGGCGGAAGATAGAAGCGGAAGACGCAGTGATGGTCGTCGAACGGACGCGCAAGTGCAACAGCGAACAATTAAAGCAAGTTACGCAAGCTCTGTCCTTTGTAAAGTAGAGCAGTACCGCTTCAGCGTACCAAGAGAAGCTTCTGTCACACACACACACACACACACACACACACACAAACACAAACACGCACGCACACCCTTGTGGGTTTGCGGGGCCGCAAGTCCGCGGGTCTGTGCATCTGCGGGTCTGTGCGTCTGCGGGTCTGTGCGTCTGCGGGTCTGTGCGTCTGTTGGACACAATCACCGCAAGGCGTGGCGTTCTTGATCAGGGAGCCTCCCCGCTAATGAAGACTTTCGGTAGGCCTCGCGGGTTCCGGATCTTAGATCTTCACACCTCAGGCACGTCATTTTCCCGGGCTGTCCTCCGCGAGAGGCGCTGGAGCTGATCCACGATGTAGTCCCGGACTTCGACATCGCCGCACTCAAAGTCCAGACTAGCCTGTTTGACGTCGAAGAGGCGGTCGAAGAGGCCGTCGTGAGCAACGATCACAAGAGCTTAAGGCGTGGCTGGCGACTTACCCTTGCTGCGTGAGAATCGTGCGGGCTGTACTGAGATGGGAAAAGAGAGAAGCAGCGGCTCAGGAGCTGCTCATCGCCTGCGCAGTACTGCTTGACTGACTCCGACGCCTCCTTCCCGCAAACGACCTGGCATGGCGACGACGGTTGAGACGCTTGATCGGACGATCCCGCCTGGCGGGCGCACGCTGCGTACCTTCATGCCCAAAACGGGAATGCGGTGGTCGGTTCGAATCTTGGGCGCTCCCCTTCGGAGTGGCAGGTGTTAGGCTGAGTCTAGCAGCCTTTGAATCGGATGCATCGCCGAGGTCCACGGCACGCACCTCTTGGACCAGCACAGATACAAGGCATCGCGCCCAGTCCCGTCGTCCTCGTCCGCTGCGAAGAGCATCCGCGGCTGCGACTTCTTCGCCCCGAACTTGTGCCAGACACCACTGTGGCTTGGAATCTTGTTGAGATCGATGCCGGCTCGGATCGTCCGCTCAAAGTCCAGAGAGACTTTTCCCAGGCTTTTGTAGAAGTCGTGAGCTCGGTCGACCTCGTCTTCGTCGATCTCCTCGCGGTCTCCGTCGTCGTACACGACCTCGTAGAACGGCTCCTCGTACCGAGTGATAGTTCCCACGTGCACGCCAGCACCCGCGAACTCAGCGGCCACGCGGAGGCCGATTCGGGCGCCTGTGCGAAGGAAACATCAGCCTGGGCTGCAGAGCAAGAAAGATCATCGCCAAGGCACCTACCGATGTGAAAATCCTGTGGCGTCGACGCAGACGATTCCCGTTGGGGGGCAAACTCCTCCTCGATCGCACTGACGCTCTGAGCCCGGTTCTTTCTCGAGCTTCCCAGAGCGGCTCGATAAGCCGCCAGGGAATGCATCCGATCGTCGTTGACCCCTTTCTCGACCGGTGTTTCTGCCGGCTTCGGCACCGGATGCGACTGGGCGCGCGCGTGCGTTGGGGTCTGCGGAGCTGTGGCAGATTCCTTCATGCTCGCGCTTCGTCCGGTCAATCCTTCTCCCACACTCGATGCCTCGGGTTCGCTGGTCTTCTCTGCTGCCGTTTCCTCTGCCGCCGTTCCCTCGCCGGCATCAGCATTCAGATCCTCGGAGCTCGACTCGGAGCGGATCAGCGCCTGGATGGCGTTCTTGTCCTCAAATTCGGAGGCGCCCATGGACCCAAAGCGCCGCGAGTGGGAAGACTGCTCCTTGTCACCGTCCTGCTTCGGGCTGTCATGGTCCTCCGACGCCTTCATGGGCGCCCCCTGCGAGCTCTGGAGCTTGCGGTCCAACGACGTGCTGGCAGTATCCGTGTCCTTCGCCGACGACGCAGACTCGCCGCTGAAGCTCTTGCTGTCGCTGAGCTTGATCGATCGGCGTCTCTGGAAGTTGGTGTCTCCTCCACCGAAGAGCGCGACGCGGTCGTGGATGCTTCGCACGCTATCGCGAGCCGGTGATATGCCATTCTGCTTCGCCGGCGGAGGACGGTCGGCATCGTCGTCATCCCCAAAATCCATGAGCCCCGCGACGTCGTCTTCTTCATCGACGTAGCTGTCGTCGTCGTCGACGTCATCCACGCCCTCGTCGCCCTCGTCACCCTCGTCGTCTTCGACGTCATCATGCTCTCCATCAAGATCGCTGTACTTGGCGTCGTCCGATCGTTGCATCTGCGCAGCTTCCGCTCCTCCCACCTGCGACGGACGGATGCCTTGCATGCTCAGCTTGAGCTTGTCAGAGAAGCTCAGCCGGCGGGCTCCCATGCTACCCGGGCCGTCTTCCTCCTTAGCTTCCGACGTCGGCTCCTCGTGGAACTCTTGAGAGGCTCCTTGGCTCTGCTCGCCTGAGCTTAGGCTCTCCCCAGCTTTGGCCACCTCTGACATTCGCACGCCTCGCACGCTCAGACGAAGTTTGTCTTCGAATGACAGGTTCGAGACGGGTGGCATGGCCTCCCGCTCTTTCGAGGACGCTTTTGCCACGCTGCCTTCGCCATTCGCAGACTTCGCCGGCTTGGGTTCCGTTGCCTCCTCGGTAGTGGCGGTGGCCGAGGCCTTGGACGGCGGGACGCCCTTCATGCTCAGTTGAAGCCGCTCCTGAAAGGACAAGCTTCCCTTGCCTCCCTTGGACGCTTTCGACGGTGCAGA
The DNA here is from genome assembly GCA_019677205.1 of Pinguiococcus pyrenoidosus. NCBI lineage: Eukaryota > Pinguiophyceae > Pinguiochrysidales > Pinguiochrysidaceae > Pinguiococcus > Pinguiococcus pyrenoidosus. The sequence goes on along the minus strand of JAAMXY010000376.1, from coordinate 14,426 downwards.
AGCTTGAGCGGGCTTTACTGCAACCGGCACTGGCTGCGCTTGGTGCTTCGTAACTTCCGAGCGACCTCGCGGCTTCGGAGGTTTCCTGCTCAACACCGGCTTCCTCTTCTGATCCTTCTCTTCTGCCTCCTGGCTTAGCGTCGACAGCTTGATCCCCTGAGTGCTCAACTTCAGTCGCTCTTGGAACGACAAGGCGCTGAAGCTTTCTCTCCTCGCCTTGGACGCGGTGGACTGGAAGGCCGCGGGCGGGGGCCTTTCCTCGCTTTCCTCGTTGTCATCATGCTTGTCATCGACGTCATCTGGTTCATCACCCACAGCGTCGACCTTCCCCCCGTTCTCGAGGGCTTCCCGCATCTGCTGCACGCGACTCTTGGACCGTACCGCGAAGCTGTGCCGCCGTTGACTCTGTCCAGACGCCATCGGCGGCATGCGCCCGACATCGATGTCATCCGCATGGGAGTTGCTGGCCGAGCGCTTGGTGCTATCCGGTCCAGCAGCATTGGACTGGTTGTTCTGTCCTCCTCCAACGGGAGCCTGCTCGACGGGCGTCGCATCATCATTCACGGATGAGAGACGGACGCCTCGGGTGCTGAGCTGCAGCCGTTCCTGAAAGCTCAGCTTGCGAGGTTGCGAGGGAGCAACCGCTTGATCTCCCGCCGAGAGCTGCGACGCGGCTCGATCGACGCCGGCTTTCGCACCAGCGTCCTTCGTCGGCGGCTTCCCGTTTGTCTGCTCGCTCTTCACCGCATCCGCTGCCGCCGGTGCTTCTTCCTTCGCGTCAGGGAGCGAGGACATGCGCACTCCCTTTTTACTCAACTCGAGCCGCTCTTGGAACGATAGGCTCTGCTTCTTCGCCTTCTTCTCCGTCGCGGTTTGTGCACCAGTCTTTTTAGGCGGGTCGGAAGCCGGCTTGGAAGCCGCGGCCAGCTTCTTCTCGGCATCGCGACCCGAGCTGCCTTCCGCGCTGGGTACCGGTTGATCGGCACTGCTGCTTTTCGTCTCTGCCGGCGCAGCAGATGCTGCGTCTGGTACAGACGACAATCGCACGCCTCGAGTGCTGAGCTGAAGCCGCTCCTGAAAGCTGAGCTTCCTTGGTGATCCGCTTTGCGTGGCCGCGGAGGTCGCCTTTGAGGAATCGAGGGGACTCGCGGGGTTGTTCTGACTCGCGGGCGTCTCCTGACTCGGAGGTTGGTCCTGACTCTTGCCCTCGGATTCCGTCGACGCAGTCTTGGCCATCCCTCTCTTCCCTTCCATGCTCAGCTTCAGCCGCTCCTGGAAGGTCAGAGCTTGCTTCTTTCCACCCATCACGGCGGTCGTCGACGGTCGTGTGGGTCTCTTCGTGGGACTCGAGGCTTTCTTCTCGGTCGGCGTGTCCTTAACCTCGGTCTTTTCAGGAGCCTTGGCCTTGCCATGGACGCTGAGTTCCAGTCGCTCCTGAAACGTCATCGGCTTTCCCCTCGGAGCCGGGGCTTCTGCTTGCTCCTTGCTGCCCTTCTGGCCTTCGTCCTCCGCGGGCTCCTCTTCCTTACTCTTCGAAAGGAATTTGGGGATTTCAAGAGACCTCTTGCGCACAATCTTCGCGGCGGTCTTCTTGGCTTCGCCTGACGAGTTCTGCTCGGCGACCGGCTCGGCGGCCTCCTTCTTCTCCGGCTCGTCCTTACTTTCGTTGACAACGGGCTCGTCCGGAACCTGGGAAGGCGGTACCCCCTTCATGCTCAGCTCCAGTCTCTGCTGGAACGACATCGCGCTGAAACTTCTCCGCCGGAGGCTTGCCGCTGGCGTGCTCTGCGCTTTCTCGGCTTGCTTGGCAGGCGTCGCCGGCTTCTTCTCAGCGCCCGCTACGGGACCTTCGTCCGTCGCTTCTTCCGAGTCGCCCTGCACCTGCGACAGAGGAATGCCCTTCATGCTCATCTGAAGTCTCTCCTCAAAGGACATGCCAGTGAAGCTCCTGCGACGCGGGCTGACTGTAGACTGGGGCGTCGTCGACTGCGCGGGACGGCTGTGATTCCGGCGCTCCGTTGAAGCGTCATTCAGAGAGGCCCGCTTGGGACTCGGAGTCCTTGGCGGCACACTGGCAACCGCCGCTGCAGCTACAGGAGCCGCAACTGCAGGAGCCGCTGCTGCGGGAGCTGCGGCTGCCGGTGCTGCAGCTGCTGGAGCCTGGCCCGAATTGCCCTCAAACATGTTCGCGATTGCTTGCAAACGAGTGGAGAAACTATGGCGCCGCTGCCGATTCATGGTCTTCCGTGTGGGCGAGACCGCCGACGAGTACTCCATCGACACCGACGGCGGCACCTTGCTGTCATCCCCGGAAGCGGCCGAGGAAGCGACTTCGCTCCGCCGGTCGTTCGCCGCCGCCACCGCCGCCGCCGGAGCTTTCGCTGCCTCCTTGGGTGGCTGCATGTCGCGCTCGGGAGCTTCCGCGCTCGGCGGCGCATTGAGCTTCGAGGGCTGCGTTCCGCGGGTGGCAAGCGCCAGCTTTTCGCTGAAGCTCAACTGTTTCTTTTCCAAAGGCTGGACGGCGGGTGGGACGGCTTCCTCCCTCTTTTCGTCTGCCTTGGCCACGACCTGAGGAACGGCAGTGGCCTCGGTTTCCGCTTGGACGACAGGCGCCGCGTGGCTGTCCTGCGGAGCGGCAACCGCCACTCGCGAGCTGGCCTGCGAAGGCGGTGTGACTGGCTTCGCGCCGTTGTCTCGCGTGTTCTCTTGGGCCGTCTCATCTCCGGTGGTCTGGCTCGCCGTCGGCGTCGTGGCGGGGCTCTGCGACTTCTTTCTGCCGCTCTTGGGCTTGCGAAGCAAGCTGGGCATCCGCGCGAAGACACCATGCTTGGAATCTCGGCCGGCTGCCCACCTCTGATCCCCTTTATCAGGCTCCGACTCGTTGTCTGGGTCTTGCTCCTCCTGCAGCTGCGGCTCCTGCGGCTGCGGCTCCTGCGACTGCGGCTCCTGCGACTGCGGCTCCTGTGGCAGTTCTCGCTGCTGGTCGTGCTCATAGGGAACGACGTCCTCCTCCGCGGCATCCGTTCCCGAGAGGGACTCGCCCGCGATCAGGGCAAGCCTCGGCGCTCCTTCTGAGGAACGGCGGTTGAAGTCCAGCGACTCCATGGTCGACTTTGCCTGCAGCGCCTGCTGCGCGGCGCACTCTGCGTCCAGGTCCAAGTCCACGGGCACGGCGGCGGAATGATCGACAGCGGAAACGATCTTGCGCTCACTCTTCTTCTTGGACGCGTCGGAGGAGGCCTTCCTCCACGAGCGGCTGAACCTCGACGCATTGGAGAGCGCGCGCTCTTCCCAGTCGACGGAAGCCTTGCGCTGGTGCCTCATGCGGGCCTGGTGGTCGGCGGCCTCCAGCATCCGCTCTCGCTCGCGAAGCTCCGCTTCCCACTGGAAGGCCTTCCTCTGGCGCGCGAGGCTTCTTTGGAGAAGCTCGGCCCTCTCCTTCGCGAGCTGCTCCTTCTCCTCCTCCAGCGCCGCCATGGTCCTGAAGGTCTTCCTCTGCTGCCGGAGCTTCGTCCTCGCCCAGTCATTGGCAGAGATGGACGTCGCCTCCACCTGCGCGATCTTCGTTACCCGCAAGAAGCTGACGGTTGCCGAGGAGTCTCCTCGATCGGATCTCTCACCTGAGGGGCGGCGGTCTCCTCTTCGGGGGACGTGGCCTTCTTGCGGTAGCTCTCCAGCAGCGCGGAAAAGGGCGTTGACCGCGCGCTCACCAAGTTCTCCTTGTTTCGGCCGGCCAGGACGGCGTTGGTCAGCGCCGCGTCGCGGCGCAGCCTCGCCGCGGTTCCCCTGCGCGCTCCACGTGTCACGCAAGCGCGCTCTCGGCTTGTTGGTGCCTGTCTCGAAAGCACGGACGTACCGATCTTCCGCGCTTTGGCACAGGCGGTCCAACACCTGCGGGTTCACAAACATCTTGGATTCGCGGACTCTCTCAAGGTTGTGGACAGCTGCTGTCGATGCGCGCGCGCGCGCGCGACACCGCTTGCCGCGCCCCGCTCACGAGGAGGGCGCCACCGACGTGTGGACGGTGCGGCGAAGCCCTGTCACCGGTGCACGCGGCATGAAGGCGCACGCGGCCTGGGCATTCCGTTGAAGGGACTCGGGCTGGGATGAGCGTTCGTAGCGGGAGTCTAGTTTGCCTGTTGTGTTCGGTTCTGTTTCGATGGATTTTCAATCCGCCTTGGACGCTGCCGGACTACCGGCGTGAAGGTTTGGTGAAGAAGCGCGAAGGAGAACGTGTGTCCGCCACCGTTATTGGAGTCGAGCGGAGCGTATCCACCAATCAGCGGGCGAGGCAGGTGAAGCAGGAATGTCACCGCCGAGGTCGCCACGCGTAGTTCAGGTGTCTGACGTCAGCGCGCTCGACAAGCTCGACGTAGAACAGCGGCGCGAAGGCGTCAACCGCCACAAGTGCCACAAATGCCACTGCACGCGCCAAAAGTCGGCTCGAAATGCTCGAAATCGCGCGTCTCTCCTTCTTCGTTCTCGCCGGCCTTCCTTCCTTGCTCTCTCCTCCTTCTTCTTCTTCATCTTTCGCCTCTCTCCCTTATCCTCTCTCCTCCGCCGTGCCCTCGGTTGGGCTGCCTGTTCTTGAAAGCAACTTGCTTGTCATGCTCTTGCTTGTCCATTCCGTTCGCTGCCTCGTCCTCGCTCTGCGGCCTGCACTGCCTGCACTGCCTGCACTGCCTGCACTGCCTGCACTGCCTGCACTTCGCTTCGCTTCGCATACAGAACTGTCGCGCCTCGCTCTTGACAGCGGCGCAGACGACATCCTCACGGCCAGAGAGACCCGGAAAGCGTGGTCGCTGCGTCCTGGGTTGGCAGTTGGCCGCGCTGGGCTGCCCGGCGGCGCTCGCCTTTTGGGCTCGAGAGCAACGCGCCAATCTCATCCTATGCCCCGACATCCAAGCGCATCCGAGGTGACCATAAAGGATTATAGGATAAATTAACTCATACTCTTGCCCAATCCTGAGCAGGTTGCTTGCGTCACTCCGTCGATTCGTTGCACCTCCCACCCAACCAAGTCCTCCCAACCGAGCAGCATAATTCTGTTCCGCGCCGACCAGGCCCATCCATTGGCCATGGCGCTGCGTCTCCCGATGAACAAGGCAGCACCGAAATTTTCCTCCCCACATTCCCAGCCCGGCAGCCAATCGCACGGCCGCCCGAAGCGCCCATTCGTCAACATCTCATCTGCCGAGGTCCTTGGCCCGCTATACCAGCCAACACGACGCCGTCCTCTTGACATCTCAACGCCACAGTCGTCGCACCTTGCGCAGGCCCCGCGAAGTTCCGACGTTGCCACGGGAGCCTAGGCTTCGTGGCGAGGCGCCATGGAGACGCTGCATCTGCCGTCCTATGACGACCATCTGACGAGAGACACCTTCGCCGCCAGGCCGCCGCCGAGGAAGATTCCACCCCCGACCGAGGCAGAAGCGCCGGAGACGGCGCTCCCGGACTGCGACGACCTGGTCATGGCCGTGCTGCCGCCTCCCGTGACGCCCACGGGCAGCCGGGCGCACTCGCCGGCTCCGCAGGAGCGGGAGGATATCCCCTCGCCCGAGCCGCCGCTGCCGGTGCCGCTGGCAAAGCTGCGCAACAGCGTCCGGAGGGTCGTACGATACAAGCGCCGCCTGGCGGCGCTCGAGAGCCGCGACCGAGCACAGATCAGCAGGGCGGCGCAGTGGCTGCACCAGGAGTGCCAATGGCCGGACCGGGCGGCCATTCTGCATGATGTCGGGGCGGTTGGGGCCTTGGCCAAGTTGATCCTGCTGGACGCCACCACGGCCTTTGGCAACCAGCTGGTGACCCAGAGCCTGCAGGACCTCGCGGCCCTTTGCCTCAACCGAGCCTGTGCCCAGGACGCGCTGGAGAACCTGGATCTGGTCGCGGAGTTCGACGACATCCTCAAGAGCAGCGATCGACACGACGTCGTGGTGCGGCTCACGGCGCTCATCGTCTGCCGCGCCCTCCGGCCGGAGTCCGCCTTCGACCCGCCTCCGCAGGTGGACTCGCCGGCCTACGGCCTGCTGCTCACCCTGCTGGACTGCGCGGTGCCGGTCGCCATCGTCGAGGCGCTGACCCAGCTGGACGAGTACACGCAGGACGTGGACTTCGCGGACGCCGTCTGCCGGCCCACCGAGGACCACCCCAAGGGCGACGCGCTGCTGGAGAAGCTGGTGCCGCTCATTGCCAGCGAGGACCTGGAGGAGTCCTACGCGGCGGTTCGGGTGCTTCGCAACATCGCCTGCAACATCGGCGTCAGCGACAACATCGTGGTCGCGATGCGCCACTTGGCGCGGAAGCTCTGGCACAAGCTGCTGGACATCGCGGAGCGATCCGGCATCCGAGTGGTGGAGCAGACGAGATCGAGAGTCTTCGGCGCGGCGGAGGTGGAAGCGGGGCCCGGCGAGAAGGGCGATAAGCAGCCGGCCTCGAAGGCGTCGCGCACGAGGCACCCGAGCATGTATGACTTCTCCACGCAGAGCCAGCTTCTGCCCTTCCGGAAAGGAGGAGCGCTCTACTTCGACAAGCACGACTTTGGCGCTGATGAGGACGACAAGGCCCATAGAAGACACAAGTATGTAGGCCCGCATGCCTCCATCCGGCGCAGTGAGGAGATCTGCACGGGCGAGGCCGCGATGGAGTGCGTCTGGTACCTGGGCGCCGTGTACTCTCGCAGCACGGGCGTGAAGAAGCAGGGAAACTTCCCCGAGGATGCATATTCGTCCCTCTACAAGACTGCAGCACGCTAGGTGTGACTCTTGGCCCAAGGACGCTACGGCTTCATGAAGGGTCTCCTGCGGGAGGGACCACACGGAGAGAGAGTTCATATCTACGTTGTCATCTAGATGTTTTTTTGCAGGCAGAGCCGGTGCAAGGCGTAGTACAGCTGGTGCAAGGCGTAGCACAGCTGGTGCAAGGCGTAGCACAGCTGGTGCAAGGCGTAGCACAGCAATTTGCTTGGAACCCGAATGCCTGAACTGAAGGAGCTCGAGCCAGGTCTTGCACGTACGTACAAGCTGAGGCCTGCGTGACCATGTCTGTCGATGAGGGAAGCTGGAAAGCGAAGGACACCCAGTGGCGGAAGCGCTGGCTGAGAAGTAATTATCAAATGGTACTGAATCCTGTCTCAGCCCTCGGCGACAACGGTTGCCTTCTGCATCGCCTCCACCAGCTCATTACGATAGGATTCCAAAATCTACATGAACAGACAGCGATGAACCGTCAGAGAAGATCGGCCCACGCTTCGGCCCACAGAACTCACAGAACTCACCTGATAAATGCGCTGCAGATCCATCTCTCGGCGCATGACACTTTGCAGGGCGGTATCTGCGTCCCTCAACCGCTGCGGGAGCGCTTTGGCTTCTTGCTGCGCGAGGACTCGGCAAGAGTGGAGCTCCAGGAGAGTCGCGTCAAGTCTCGCCGCCAGCCTATCGGGGGGGGGAATTTCGGTCAGAGGACGCTGGCTTCACACAGGCGACGACCGCCGATAAGCTACGAGCTTACTCTTGAAAGGAGCCTTCGTGTTGACTGGCCTTGTTGATGTAGCCATTGAGGTGAATCTGTAGCTTGCCTTCCACCTTCTCCGCCTGCAGCAGTCGGCGCATGAGAAACCCGAGCTGCGAGCAAGCCCGTCTCGCCTCTGGAGCCGGCGACTTACCTTCTTCAGCTTCTTGGCAAGGCAGTCGACGTGTACAGCGTGGTGCTGGAAGAGCGCGTCGGTAAGTTCCTCCCTGCGGAGCGTCGCCACTTCTCTATACCCTTCCTTCGTGTCAATGAGCGCCTAGGCAGAGGTCGTCAGTTGTCAGTTGTCCGACTCCAGCCGTCTCCCGTGAAGACGTCGAGTCCCTCACCTCCGACTGCCTCTTCCACGCTTCGGCAAATCGCGCCGCACTCGGATTGGGAAGCTCCTTGAGAGCCACCTGGATCATCTCGCGGGCCTTCTCGAGCTCCTCGTCCGCGTACTGCGTCGCGCGGGTAGGGACACACCGAGGTCAGCTGTCCCGCACTCCCTGCGTGGAGCACGCCTTCAAGACGAGCACGTACCTCGACGTAGGGAATGGCTTCCGCATTGGCATCCAGGTCGTCGCGCTTCGCCGCCTTGCGCCCTTTCTTCTTCTTCTTCCTCCCGCCTTCCTCTTTCGGCGCCGCTGAGACCGTCAAGCCAAGCCCCGTGTTGCTCTCCTTGACGCTCACGGGAAAGTCCCGAGCGTCCCTCGCCATCATGCCAATCATCTCTTCCTGCACGAGCTCCTCCACGTCGTCTTCCCGCTCTACCGTCTTCAGCAGCGCCTTGACGTCGACCTGCGACGGTCGCGGGAGCTGCTGCTTCACCACGCTTGATCGCCTGGCCAGGAGCTTCTTCTGCTCCTCTTGCCGAGCAAGCTGACGCTTCTCTTCGACGACTTCCGCATCTTCCACTGCCTCCTTCGTCTCTGTGTCCTCCTCCGGCGGCAGCTCCGGCAGCTCCAAGGTCACCTCGTTCTCGGGCTCGGGGAGCGCACTAAGCCCCGCCGCGATCTCGCTCACTTGCCCTCCCTTCCTTCTCCGCTTGCGCTTCGGTTCCTCCGTCACGATCGCAGCTTCATTGAGGCCCAGGCCGTCCCTCAGCGGGGTAGCCTGCGGCGTAGCGCCAGCTGCCATCCTGACGGACCCCGGCCGGGCAGGCGTTCCCTCGCCCATCGAGCTCGGATGGGGGGTTCGATTCGAGCTTCGCATGGGGGTCGCGCCCTGGAATCCGGTGCCCGCCGTGAGGTCCACTTCAGCTTGGGCGGCTTCCGCAGCCTCACCATCGCCTCGAAGGAGGGGCGTCTGCTGGGTGATGAGGGCGCGCTGGAGCTTCGCCTCTTGCAGCAGAGCATCCTGGTTTCCGACTTGGCGGGGCGTCCGCATCGGCGTAGGGGTGGCCATCTTGGCGGAGAGCTCCCCGAGCAACGCCCGAGTCACGTCCTGGCTGCCCGAGCTGGACATTGCGCTCTGCGCCTGCTGACCGAGCCTGGCGATGTCCTCCAGCTCGGCGTCGGTGACCTGCGGACTGGGCAGCGACAGGGCGGTCCGCGCTCGTACTGCCGGCAGTGCGTTGGCCTTCTGCGACATCTGCGCGCGCTTGACTGGGTCAGCAACGGCCATCTTCTGCGCTTCTTTCTGGTCGTCCTTCTGGGCCTTGCGGCGCTCCGCCTCCCTTTTCTTGTCCGCCATCCGATCCGTCCGCAGCCGCTCAAAGTTCTTCACGTGGCTCTCTCTGCTCATCTCCCTGGACCGCTGCTCTTCCTCGGAGGTGTCGAAGAAGCCCGCAGGCACCTTCTGATGAAAAGGGATCTCGTGCTCGTAGTCTACGTGCTGTGTGCGCCGCGCGTGGCGCCGCTGCACAATGCCTGCGGCCTTCAGCTCCCGCCTCTTCTGCAGCGAGGCCAGCCGCCGAGCTTCCTCCAGCTGCTTCTCCCGCGCTTTCCGCTTCGCCTTCTTGCCCTTGGTGTTGGCCAGGCGAGCTCGCGCCTCGCTGAGCATCTCTTTCTCATCCTCGTCCATGTCGATGGGGTCCGGCCTCGCCGGCTTGGTCTCGGGCGCGGGGTCGATCTCGCCCGGACGCAGTCGCCGCGGATCGTCCGCCGCGCTCGCGTCGCCGTCTAGATCTTGAGCAGCGTCCAACAGCTTCTCGTACCGGTCCAAGCACATGCGAGCCGTTCGCCCCACGAGGGGCGCAATCGTGCGCCACTGGTTGGGCATGAGCTTCGCCAGGTGAAGTAGTTTCTCGTCTTCTTCGCGACTCCATTCCGTCTTCTTGATGCTGGGATCCAGCCACTCATACCAGCGAGCCTTGCACTGCTTTGCGGACTTGCGCGGCAGCAGAGAGGCGACGCGCGCCCAGTTGTGCTTCCCGTACTTCATCACCGCGGCCTTGAGGATCTCATCCTCCGTGTTCTTCCACACGCCGCCGCGCATCATGATGCGCACCATCTTGGAGCTACGGCGTCTCCGAGGAGACGATGGAGTCGAAAAGAGGCAACGACAGCTTTAGGGTGCGGCACCAAATGCTCTCTCAAGGCGGGAATGGCGGGAAAAGCTTGGCGGCAAGCGGCTCGAGGATTCGACGGATGTGGTGCTGTGTTACAGCACGGTTGATTTCCGTATTTAAATATATTGAAATAGGTTTTAAATAAAACGGTCGGCACAGAATTTCCCCAGGAGGTTTCACCCTTTCTCTCTCTGGCAACCCCCGGGAGCTGCAGATCCTTAGGATTCCCGGACTCCCGCACCTCGAGGGTGAAGACTATTCAAATTCTCAAGTACTACATAATGCTCCAATGTTCCACGAGTCCTGACGTCAAATGAGATTCAAGATATCATAATCCAAAATATACACTGATAAATCATCAGTAAGAGCTAGGTGCGGGCAGCTCCCATCTCGGGCAAGTCGTCTTCGGCGCGGGAAACGCCCCCGCCAAGGGCCATGGCCATGTCTCGCGTGTCGCTTGAGAGTGTGTCGCTCCAGCAGGATGACCTGCAGAAGCTGTACATGTGGGTGGACGAGATTCCGCTGTCGCGACCCAAGCGCAACATCTCTCGTGACTTCTCCGATGCCGTCCTGGCGGCCGAAGTCGTCGCACACTTCTTCCCACACTTGGTGGACTTGCACAACTACTCGGCAGCGAACTCCCTGAAGCAGAAGGAGTACAACTGGAACACCTTGCAGCAAAAAGTGCTGAAGAAGCTGGGGTTTCTGGTGCGTCAAGACAATCCGGACGGCGTTTCGTTCGCACCTTTCCCAGCCGAGACCAGACTAACATGAGGCCCTTCCAACACAGCTTCTGCCGCAAGACGTCAACTCACTCTCTCTGGCGCAACCGGGAGTCGTAGAGCGCTTCTTGCACTTACTTCAGCTCCGACTAGCAGCGTACAAGCAGCACCTCGTTCGTCGTCGAGGGGATCCGCAGCAGGCTGCGAGTCACCACGAGCGCAGCCCGATGGACATGGGTTCTTCAGGTAGTGGAGAAGCAAGAAAGACTCTCCTTGAGAGCTCTTTCACTGTACATGTGGCAGACTTAAGCAAAACACTCGGTGTCTCCAGGTGAAATGAACGCGAGCGACCCGAAGGAGCGGCGAATGAAGCTGACCGCGGCCCAGCCTGCGTCGGAGGGGCCAATCCGCTCGTCTCGTCGCCCGCCGCACCGTGAAGTGGACCAGGGAATCTTGATGGACAAGGATAAGAGAATCGAGGAGCTCACAGAGACGGTAGAGATCCTGGAGCTCAAGATTGCGAAACTAGAGCAGCTCCTGCGCCTGAAGGATACGAAGATCGAAAGGCTGATGGAGGCGCAGAGCCACGCACCGCGAGCTTGAGGCACGGCGCAAAGGCGCGAGCACGGCGATGTGATTGCAAAGGAGCAGGATCAGCGCTGGTGCCCGCCAAGTAGAGCAAAGGCCCTGCCTTCATAGACCGTGCCATCGTCCTGGTTTTGATTGTCGTGTTCAGTGTGCAGGAACGAATCATGGAAGTGTTGTTTGCCCTGATTGCCACTTGGGTATGCTTGAATGAGGAGGCCGCAAAGGCAAGGCTACAAGCGCAGGTGGAAAATCGCGAGTCCAACTTGCCAGAAGCGGCATCGTTCTCCGTAGGGGCACGTTGCTCGCTGTGCGAGCGTCTGCAAGCCGCGCCTCCTCTGCTCGTCATGCCTTCATCTCTTTCGCTACCTTTGCCATGATGTCCAGAAGTGCCGCCATTCGCCGATCCCGGCTTGATCCGTTCGCGGCTGGAGATGGATGCTTGGCGTCTCCGGGCGTTTTGATCCCGAGTCGCTCCAGCTTCTTGTTCATCTCTTCAAGCACCACTTCGAGCTCTGCGAGATCTTGCTTGCTTTGACTTCCACGCAGACGAGCTTCCTGGAGCTTCTCAGCTCGCTCAGAAAGCGGTACGTACGATCGCCTGGGAACGGCTCTGGCGTAGTAGGCTTTGGTGGCCTTGGTCAGCGTGGTGCCTGGCTTCCCCACGGACTTCACAATGAAGCGCCCACTTCCCTCTTTCCCTGGACCTCCCTCGCCCTTGGGTCCCTTCTGGTCACGAGCGTCCACATACGCAATCTGGGGAGGATCGGGGATGTCGCGGTCATCGTGGCTTGTGAGCGGATGATCGAGGGCGAAGCGCAAAGCGTGGATGGCGGCCCTGAGCTTGCTGGGGTCCTGTGGTTCAACGTAGTACGCGCGTCTCACGAGCGCTCCCGGCAGCTGCGCGTCGAGCGAGTTCACCCACGCTTCATAGGCCTTGAGCATGGAGTCGCCCTGCCTCTCAGATGTGGTGGCCCCGCTATGCTCCTGCTTCTCCTCCGTCGCCTCCTTCTCGTCCTCAAAGGAGCCGAGATCGACCCCCGTGACGAAGAACTCGTCCGCCTTGAGAATACCCTGCCGAGCCTCCTGTGGCTCCGAAAGCACCGCCTCCACCAGAGTGTCCGCAGTGCAACGATGTTGCAGTCTGCGCATCTCGGCTTTGATCGCCGCCTCCCTCTTGATGCTTTCCTCGAGAAACTTGTTTCCTGCTTCGAGAAAGTCCTTTGCGAGAGGAATCGGCTTCTCAGATACCTCGACGACGGGGGTCTCTCCGTACAGGGAGCGCTTCAGACACCGGTCGAACTGTCTTTTCCTTGGGCCTTCCGTCACGAGCTGGACCCGGCGATTCGGCGCGGCCCAGCCATCGGCGGCCGCGTCGCACGCATCCTGCAGGCGCTGAACCGTCTCACCGGTGGGATCCTCACCGTCACTTCCCAGAACGGGATTCCCATAGAGGAAGACTCGCATCGGCCGTGGGAAGGTTGCGATGCCTGCGAGGTCCGCCTCGCTCCCGACGCTGTTGAAGGCCAAGTCCAGAACCTGCAGCATGGCGAAGCGCCACTTCTCTGGCGACGAATCCACGCATTCTGCAACTCCGCCTTCGTCGACAGGCTCCTCGGTTGCTTCAGGCACGGCCGAGGGGTTCCCCGCGGCGTCTGTCTCGGGCACTTCAGCTTTCGCCCTTTGGTCTGCCCGCTCCGAGACCTCATTCAGAACTGCCAGCGTTGGCACCTCCTTGAGGCAGTTATATGCAAGGTCCAGCTCTCTTAGAGCTGGCATCCGCGACAAGGATAAAAAGAGAGCTGGAGCATCCTCGAAAAGGTTCCGCTCCAGCACGAGATGCTCCAGCGTTTCGAACTCGGCCATCTCGGCCGCGGCCGGTAGAGTTCGTAGTCCGCACCCTGTAAGATCCAGAATCTCAAGGGCTGGCATGTCTCGCAAGAGCAGAATAGAGGGGAGGTCAATGAAATTGTAGGAGAGGTCCAAACTCCGGAGCGCGGTAAACATCGGCGTGCCGTCAGGACCGTCGCCCCACGACTCCAGCTTCTTGAGCTGATTGCACTGGAGCCGCAGATCTTCCAGTGCAGGAAAGTAGACAAAGTCCCGCAGGCCCAGCCCCTCGTTGTTCCCCGCGTCGATCTGCCGCAGCGCCGTGAAGAAAGTGGCGTCATCGTCCTTCACCGACCTGATCGACATGCTCGTGAGATCCACGTTCCTCGCCTCGTTGGGCAGCAGGACGTTGGCGACGTCCAGCAGAAGGAATCCATCGAGGGTTTTGTCGTCTTTGACTCCTGAAGCAGCACAATCAGTAAGTAGAGAAAAGAAAGTCAAAGGCATTAGCGAGGTGGTGTCTTGCTTCCTCCCCCTCGCGAGGAATCTGGCGCTATTGTTCCCAAACCTGGTCTTGGTAGTCGCAGCGTCGGCCCCTTAGACGCCTTGCCTTTCGTCGCGATCCGTGGCAGCGTCAGCTGTCGAGGTCGCACCACGCTGCTCCTCCGCGGCGAGAGCACCTTGACCTCCTTCGGAGGCAAGTGAATCTGACGAAGCGGATGTCAGCGTTGGCGAAGAGTCCAGAGTCCTTTTTGTTCCAGCTCACCGTGGGGAGGGCGCCTCGGGAAGCGGTTGGCGACGACGAGGACGACGAGTTCGACGGAAGTCGCAGATTCCACAGTCCCGGAATCTCGATGCTGTTGAAGCGCCGCTTTTCCTCCGGCTGTAACGCGCTTCTGCCAGGGGCCATCTTTCCCCCTCCGCGCTGCTTCTTGCTCGGCAGCTCCAGGGGCCTCCGCCTTCCCAGTTTCCGGTCGCAAAGTACCAGGAGCGCTGCAATGACCCCTAGGAGCCCCTCCCCAGCCGTGGACTGCCTTAAAGGGGCAGAATACTGGGAAGAGGGCGGAATTCCCACAGCGGCGGCGAAATGTTCTTGATCTGAAACGGACGGGAGGGATGGAAAGAAGAAGCTGCGTTGTAATTGTGTTGTCAGTTCCTTCTTATGATCATCTCTGTAAGAATCGAAAACAAGAGCACAGATCTGAGATCCCGTTCCTCGCGGGAATCAGCTGATCCCCCGCATCTCCACCCACGACACCAATTCCAGCTAATCC
>JAAMXY010000375.1:584-29049 GCA_019677205.1 Pinguiococcus pyrenoidosus | reverse complement strand
CCAACGGCCATATGGGCACTGTTGGATGACTTCGACTCACCGTTATCACAGTCTCTCCGTCACAGATTACCCTTTTCAAATGTAGTATTCCCATGAGACGTAAAAGAGTCCTAAACAAAAATCTGCCCCTCAGAATGACCCTAGCCATTTATCCTATGGACAATCAAGCCCCGCAGAACTCGGAAGTCTTCTTCCGGTCAATCTTTCCCAAGAGACCGCCGTGTTCGGGCGCCAAGTGCCTCCAGTGGTCCACAGACGCCTCGTAGAGTCCATCATGGGTGCCCGCGTCTCTCTCGAAGGTTTGATGTGCTTTCAGGAAGGCTTCGGAGCGGCGATCGTCGGATGCTAAGGGCGCTTTTCCGGTCTTCGTGTCAGATGAGCTCATCAACCTGCGCCTCACGTCCAAGCAAATGCTGCGCAGCGCGGAAAAGTCCAAGAAGAACGAAGCGTCCATGAAGTCCAAGCTCAAGAAGGCCATTCAGGTGTGAAGAAGTGGAGCCAAGAGATCGTCAGGTCCGCCACTGGATCTCCAAGCTGAACCGCTGCTTTTCAGGAAGGAAACACGGAAGGCGCCCGCATCTACGCACAGAATGCCATACGAGAAAAATCGCAGGTGGGAGAAAGGGACAAAGAGCTTCTGGAATCCACTGGTGAAGCACTTGATCGGGCCTCTAAGCTCTTTTCCGCCCGGGACGACAGCAACAAAACTTCTTAAGACTAAGCTCGCGGATAGACGCGGTAGCTTCGCGCGTGGAGACGGCGATCCGCATGCAGCAGGTGTCCCAGAGCATGACGCAGGTGGTCAAGGGGATGGGCCGCGCCATGAAGGCCATGAACCTGGAGAAAATCAGCCAGACGATGGACGAATTCGAGAAGCAGTTTGAGGACTTGGACGTGCGAAGCGAGTTCATGAACCAGGCGATCGACAACTCCACGTCGCAAGCGACGCCCCAGGAAGAAGTGAGCATTGCCAAAGCCTTTGGCGCGACTTGCACGCCTGTCTCACTCTGCAAAATCGACAGGTCGATGGCCTCATCCAAATGGTGGCAGACGAGCACGGACTGCAGCTCAACGAGAACTTCGACGCAGTGGGGATCGGCAGCGGAGCGCCGGAGCAAGAGAAGGAGAAGGAGCCGGAGGAGGATACGCTCGAGTCCAGGCTCGCCGCTCTTCGAAAGTGAGGCGACGGGGTGCTATGGTTGGATAGCGCCGGGCTCGTGGGACGAATCCGCGGTCCTTGGTGAACGGATGTGTGAAATGTGGACGGCTGTGTCAAAGCCAAAAAATTGCCAGACGAGACTGAATCCTTCCTTCTCTCCTCTCCTCTCCTCTACTCAACCTTGTGATCTCCAGCAGCGAAGCTGATACCCGACGGGATTTTGATATCCTCCAAGGATTCGTCACTCACGGACGATACAGATCTGAGGAACGACTGCGTCCCAGGCTCACCAACCTTTTTCGTTTTGAAGAAGAAGAAGAAGCATTTGAAGAGGAATTTGAAGAGGAACGAGAAGGAGGAAGGAGAATCAGATCCCGAGCCCTTCCTACACCACGTGCATAAGGCCCGTCAACTTTACCTGATCGGTGCACACGTCCCACTGCTCCGGGTCATTCTCCAGCTGATGAAGCACGGCATGGTGAGCGCCGGCAGCGAGAAAAACTGCCGCGCTCTTGTCAAGGTTCCCACCTGCATATCCTCCAGCTTCGTTTGCAGCACCAGCTGCTGGACCTGACCTTCGAACTGCGAGCGCAGCTTCATGTTCAAATTGTGGTCTCTGCAAGACAGAGCGTCAGACGCAAGGAGGGGCAAATTCTCATCAGACACGCTCCAGAGTTCAGGACTGACCGCATGAAGTTCATCACAAAAGTGTGCAGCGGAATGCTGTCGGGGATGAAAACTTCATTCATCTCGCCTTTGCAATAAGTAGGACTTATGAGAATCCAAGCGTGAGCTCTCGCGCCTTGCACAGGAAAACTCTCACCATTGACAATGATGCCGATCCAGATGCCCAAATCTTCGTCGGCCTGCGCGGAGCAGCAGAGAAGCTCTACTTAGCAGGTGGCCGACAAGTAGACAAGGCCGAGACCTTTCCCTTTTCGCTGCCAAGGTTTCTTCCCACAGCTAACTCGAGTCGCGCTTCGATACCTTCGCTTGCTCCCCAACGCTCGAGGTGCTGCCTTTTCGGCCGAGGGAAGCATGGGGATGGTGATGGTTGAACACGGTAATCCTGTAGTCGTAGTGGGGATGGCTCTTGACAAAATTCAGCCTATGCTTCCGGCCTGCCAAGCAGAAGCCATTGCGGTGAGGTGTCGTCTTTCTGCTCCACCGGTCCCGTAGCTTCGTCACTTACACTGCTCGGACAGCACGTGAACCCATTTCGCAGCCGACTCGGGGCATTGAGCCTTTTGTTTGGTTTGTCGAGCGAGCAAGCGAGCGAGCGAGCGAGAGACGAGAGAAAGAGAGAGAGAGTGAGAGAAAGAGAGAGAAAGAGAGAGAGAGAGAGAGAAAGAGAGAGAAAGAGAGAGAAAGAGAGAGAAAGAGAGAGAAAGAGAGAGAGAGGGAGGTCAGCCAGAGCGAGCGTTTCTGAATGCCCTAGTTGGACACTCCTCGTACGCCTACCTTCAGAACCAGTCGCCTCCCCTCCGCCTCAAAGGGTTCTGGAGGGGTGACACTGCTCTGCACGGCGCGAAACTTGATGACGAAGACGCACGGATCATTCTCATGCTTCTTCACAACCGCTCCAGACAGGTTCAGTCTGTTCAACCAAGAGAGGCTTAGGCATTTCCTTTACCAAGAAGGCAGCCCCGCGGCGTGGACTGAGCATCCATCCATACCTGTACTTCTCGGTCCTGGTCCATGTGCTCATGAGAATGAGGTGCTTGTCCAGCACGGCATAGTGGCGCATCTGCCACGCACAGCAAGGCACCCATCTGATCCGCTTCGGCGCCCGTCTTCCCAACCAGCCCTGCGAGCGACTCTTCCGGTTACGTGTCGAAAGCTGCTGGAGATGCGTTCTTCCGTCTCGGTACCTGAATGAGCACTTCTTCGATCTCTTCGTCGTCGCCAACTTGCGTCGACTCCACCAGGAAGTTGTCCTCGTCGTCAAACCTGCTGGTTGCGTCGATACCCTCGTTTTGCTGGAAGCATTTGGAACAAGGCGTTGATAAGACTCCTGCTTCTTTTGGCTGCGAAGAAGCTTTGGCTTCCGAAAGGCCCCACGAGGCTTTGGCTCGCTTCCGATTCATCACAACTTTTTTCGTGCACTGCCGTGCTGTGCTTGGCCTGGCTTCGCTTCGGTTGGGACGCACCACTTTGGACGTTGTTCGGTGGACCAGGACAGCTGATCTGCCGATGCTGCTGTCGCGAATCGCCGTCCAGCTGCTGTTACAACGTGTAACAGCGGGCTTCCGCCGAGACACCTGCGGCGCTGCTCTCGTGGCGGCCGGCGACGGAGATTCCTGCAGCGCCAGGGCCTGCTCCTCTCGTCCTTTCAGCTTGTGAAAAGTCATGCTACGGGACATGGCCTCCGGCTCAGTCGCCAAACTCCCGGGAGTCCATCGTGAGGGCCGAGCTGCGTCTCACGCCCGAAGGCCCCGCCACCCCAAATGCCTCCGCGACTTTCCGCCCTCTCTCCCAAGGGAAAGCAGACGCGGGAGAGACCCGAGATGGCCTCTGTCCAGGTGATGGAAGGGGATTTCTCACCGATTGCGTTGGCACAACTTCCCCCTTTCCCCACCGGATCAGCTGGATCAGTTCCACGTTCCCGCCGGCTGTAGCATGGCCAGGAACGCGTGCGCAAGAAGCAGCCAATCGCGAGGAGCAGCGGATGATTCAGGAACCTTAGTTTCTCGTGTTACACGGAGCTGTGCAGGAACAAAATTTTGATCGAGACAAGGAACCAATTGATGAGATGTAACGTACTCGGCCGCTGACAGTACCGCAATTGTGGCCGTGTATGGCGACAACAAGCGCTACTTCTTCACCTCAACATGGCATTCGGCCTTCCGACGCCACAGAATACGCGCCAGAGCGCTCCGCTGCGCTTCTCTTCCGCTGGCACAAAGGTCTCTAAGCAAGGCCAATGCTAGCAGCCAGCAGGCGCGTGCCCAAGGGCGCCTCTCGGGCGCTACAGCGCCTTTTGGCGACCCAGGAGATTGTAAGACCAGTTGGCAGGAGGCAGCATGGCCATCCTCATCCACTCATGCCTCAACGTCTGCGCTTGTACATGCGCAGACATCCGCAGCGGAGGAATGCATGGCGCTGGAGGGGCAGTACAATGCCCACAACTACGCCCCGCTCCCCGTCGTCCTCTGTGAAGGTGCGAAGCGCGGTCCTTCCCATGGGATTGCCGAGAAGATATGGATGCGCCGTCCGGCACAGAACCACTGTCTCATGAGATTGCTTGCAAAGGCAAGGGCGTGCATGCCTGGGACGTCGACGGCAAGAAGTACTACGACTTCCTCTCTGCGTATTCGGCTCTGAATCAAGGCCACTGCCATCCGAAGATCATCAAGGCGCTGACGGAGCAGGCCCAGAAGCTCACTCTGACTTCTCGGGCGTTCTACAGCGACGCCCTCGGCGAGTACGCCAAGTATGCGTGCGACCTCTTCGGCTACGAGCGCCTCCTCCCCATGAACACCGGAGTGGAGGCCGGCGAGACGGCCGTGAAGCTTGCAAGACGCTGGGCCTACGACGTCAAAGGCGTACCCAACGGACGAGCGAAGGTTTGCTGCACATGACGAACCCCAGCGCGGCACAGTCCCTGCTGCTAGAGGCGTGAAGTATCTGATGACTCTCCAAACTCTTTGCGAAAAAACCCTAGATCCTCTTCGCGAAAGGCAACTTCTGGGGCCGCACGCTCGCGGCCATCTCCAGCTCGACGGATCCGACCTGCTACAAGGGCTTCGGCCCCTTTGCTCCTGGCTTCGACTGCATCGAGTACGGCGATGCCTCTGCATTGGAGCAGTCGCTCCAGGACCCGAACGTGGCCGCGTTCATGGTGGAGCCCATCCAAGGCGAAGCTGGCGTCGTCGTCCCTCCGGAAGGGTACCTGGCACAGGTGCGGCGTGGTCGCTGCCTAGCACACAATCCAGACCCGCGGCAGCGCAGATCTCCGGTGCCTCTAAGGTGCTCTCGACTGTCAACAGGTGCGCAAGCTGTGCACGGAGTCCAACGTGCTCCTGATCTGCGACGAGGTGCAGACTGGGCTGTGCCGCACTGGCAAGATGCTCTGCTCCGACTGGGAAAGCGTCAAGCCGGACTTGGTTCTACTTGGCAAGGCGTTGAGCGGCGGCGTCCTGCCCGTCTCTGCAGTGCTGGGGTCGCACGAGGTGCTCCTGACCATCAAGCCCGGGGAGCATGGCAGCACGTACGGAGGGAATCCCCTGGCTTGCAGGGTCGCTCAGTCCGCCTTGGAAGTCCTCGTCGAGGAGAATCTCGCCGAAAACGCGCGCATCATTGGCGAGCAGCTCCGCAGGGACCTCCAACAGCTCGTGGACACCAGGTATCTTTCCCACGTTTCCTTTTCGCACTGGTTCTCTCAGTTCTGGCCTAAAGCAAAAGCTGTCGTCTGTCCAGTTCGATCGCGAAGCTGGTTCGCGGGAAAGGGCTGCTGAATGCTATCGTCATCGACTCCCCAGAGGACGGTGACCTTGCGTGGCGGATCTGCCTACGCCTAGCTGAGAACGGGCTCCTCGCCAAGCCCACGCACGGAAATATCATCCGATTGGCTCCGGTAATTCCCGCAAAGACGGCAGAGCTGATGATCTTCTCAATGCTGTTGCAGACGTTCTCAACACGTTTTCTCTCTTCTTCTTTATCGTACCTATAGCCACTGACTCTCAGCTCGGAAGAGGCGGCGGAGTGCTGCGACATCATCCAGAGGACCATTCGGAGCTTCGAATCCACTGCTGCGCATTAGCGTGTCGATAGGTTCTCATGGGTTTCGGGCCTTTTTCAGAGCAGCGCTTTTTCAACGATGCCCATCTCCGGAGCTTCTTTTGGTATGCAGCTTTTCGCCTCAACGTCAGCCCCAAACCGCCCTGGAAAAGCACATGAAGCACCTCATTTGATTTGCGGCGGATTTCGGAGTTCGGAGTTCGGAGTTCGGAGTTCTGTGGCGGACGATTTTGTTCTTCGTGCATTGATACGTTGAATCAAGGATTTTGCCAGAACTTACCCAATCAGGGAAAGGATAGTAGGGAGTCGAACCAACCAACGAGCTTGAAGCCACAATCGAACACAGATTATGACGGAGGGAACTCTGCAGCGCCCTGCTATACCCATTGTATGCACCCGCATCTCACTCAGATACCCTGCGATCATTGGACAGTCCAAGAAGTCTGATCTCAGCGCTGCGAATCACACCCAATTAGCGCATAACATGACTCAATTAGTGCCTCCGGCGATCGTTATGGAGTGTCGGAATTCGCGCTCAGCAGTGTTACCCCTTCAAAAGGCCGTTTTGGCGCGCAAACGCGTTTGACGTCTTCGGCCTCTTCAGTGCGCTCAACGCCTGTGCTATGAGCGAGTACAAAGAAGAGGACGGGCACCGCGTGCGGCCTGCT
The DNA here is from genome assembly GCA_019677205.1 of Pinguiococcus pyrenoidosus. Lineage (NCBI taxonomy): Eukaryota > Pinguiophyceae > Pinguiochrysidales > Pinguiochrysidaceae > Pinguiococcus > Pinguiococcus pyrenoidosus. The sequence goes on along the minus strand of JAAMXY010000375.1, from coordinate 22,482 downwards.
CAGCTCGTGAGCCAGACGTCTGCGCCCGGCGCTTTTCAGATCGGAGGGGTTGTGAGCAGTCCCCTCTATTCAGGTATCTCGCAGCGCCTCTGCTCGCCACTCTGTTTGCGTGCTCGGGCGCGTTTCCTCTAAGCGCGCTGCCAACGGCCTTGTAGTTGCGCCGCAAGATGAAGACGTCGAGATCGGCGATGTCGGCACGGACGCGCTCGTTGTCCAGGGTCGCGTGGTGGGCGCACACGAGCCGCATTCGCTTCTGCCAGGTACCCGAGCGCCGACCTGGCGCCAGAGCACGTTGCGCCGCAGAAAGCGCCGTCACAAGGATGCGGCCTTGGTGCACAACATCGCCAAGACGCACGGCGTGGCCTTCAATGAAGAGTTGGGAGCAGAACTGTTTGAGATGATGGATCGGGACAACACGGACCACATCACCAAGGAGGAGATGTTTCACCAGCTGGACACCAAGCCCGAGCTCCGGCAGAAGCTGCTCCATTCCGATGACGAAGTGCTGCTTACGCTGCTCGACTTCCAGAAGAGGGAGGAAGTTTTCGAGGTATGGAATCCATTCGCCGCAGCACCGATCTACGGAAAAGGCGCTTGAAGCTCACGATCTCCGTGGGAATGGCTTGCGCGACGTTCCTTGCTCGGCTTTCGCAGGAATTGGATATCACGGGCGACGGTCTCATCAGTCGCGATGAATGGAAGAAGTTTCTAGAGCTTCTGCGGGACGAGCGGCGCCACTACCTCAAGCAGCGCGCCTTCGTGCGGAGCTGGCCTCTCGCCTACTGGGCTCGCGGCACCGGCGCCAACCACACCGACATGTGTGGCCTGGTGAGCTCTGGCATGATCCCCCAGGGCTACTTCGACGACCTGTGGTACTACATCGCGAATCACCACCCGATCCTGAGCATCTGCTTCTGCGACGAGGACCATCCGTTGACGACGCTGTCCAAGGTCGTGCTCGAGACGGAAGTCCTCCTCGTCACCCTGCTGGGTGCCGGAATCGCCTACGCCTTCATTCGAGCGTTCGGGGTCAGCCGTGAGCAGGAAGAGAACAACGAGCCGACCGCGCTGCTCACCGTGTACCTCTTCGCGCTCTTCTTCATCACGATCCCGAGCATGACCGTCGCGACCATGCTGATCTACCTCCAGTCCTGCCCTTGCCTCATCTACAAGCGGAGCACGGACCGGCGCACCTGCCTCCGAGGAACGTGTCTCTGCATCGGGAGGATCATCAGCGTCACCTTGCTGCTGATCGTGGGGTTCTTGGCCATCGTGGGGGTGATTCTTGGGCTGGAGCTGCGCGGCGAGGATTTCCTGTTCTGGTGGATTTCCGGTCGCGTGCAGGCCTACTTCCTCTGGTTCCTGTGGCTCCTCTTTCGCGAATTCAATCTGCTCTTCAGCATCCCCTTCCTGGGCATCGGCCGCTGGAAGACGGAGCGGGAAAAGTCCCTCAACGGCAGTGGAAGCATCTTCGACAACGTCCAGGTCACGCTGGAAGAGGAGGCGATCTACGAAGGAGCGCACCCCATGACGATCGTCCCCTTGAGGCGGGCATCGACCATGAGGACGAAGCGGGCGACGCTATAAAAGTATGTGAATGTGGGTATTTGTCAACGTCACGACACTGTAAAAGTACGTGATTCGGGCTGTTCGTCGATGTCACGTGTAGTCCTTTTTTGTCCCATGGTCCTCCCTCGTCGACCACAGCTGCTAGCCGTAGAAGGACGACACCAGCAAACAGCCCCGTGCGAAAGGTTCTGTACTGGTTGACGCAGAGCGGTCAAAAACAGCAATTGGTTGTGGATTTCTCTACACCCCTCTCCAAGTGCTATTGAAAACGATCCTTCGCTTCTCCTGAGTCATTGAAGCTAATCGCCCGGCTCCACTCGGTGTGAATCTTCACTCGCTTGAAGAAGAACCCTCTCTCCGTCTACGCAGTCATGATACGAGGAGAGAGACGAGATTAGACAACCGTGCAGGAAGGTTGCGGACGCAGCAGTTCGCGTCCTTCGCGGCTGGTAGTGCTGCTGCGGTTCATTCACTGCTGTTGGAGGTCATTACCGTTCGGGTAATCCCGTAGATGTATCTGCTCGCGTACACGCTGATGAAGACGATGCCCGTCCCGATGGGTATCAACTGCGGAGGTAGACCAGACGAGACGCGTCTGTGAGGAGTCGGTAGCACGGGATCAGAGCAACGGGCGAAGTGAGACTCACGGTGTAATCGTCCCCGTCCTTCACTGATCTCTCGTCCAGCCCCGCCGCGACGTTGACGTGAGCAATGATGACGAGGAGCAGGCCCGTGGACTTGTGGAAGGCCTGCGGATGGTAGAGCAGCGTGATTCGCCGCGCGACCCACGCTGCATCGCCAGCACGCGACGGCCTACCTCAAAGAGCCGCCGAGCCACGCTTGTATCGTGCAGGCTCTTGCTCTTACTCGGGCGAACTGCGCCTATCAGGGCCTGCACGTTGGCGGCGATGAAGATCACAAAGCCAGCAAACGAGTGGAAGTCGTCAAGGCGCAGATCGCCCACGTGAACGTAGATGACCCAGAATCCAGCAAAGTTGCAGACGATCGCCAGGACCTTCATAGAAGGCAAGGCACCGATGACGATGAGCAAGCCGCTCATGGCATCTTTCACATCGACTTCTTTGAGATTGACAGGTACCTGCAGGACGATGTGAATGCGCATCCACTTTCCTTCAGGCCTCCTGAAGTAAAAGTCCCGGAACGCCGCAACCAACACCCCCAACGGAGCGAAGAGGAGCCAAGCCGCGCTCATCAAGGCGGCGTGGATGCTGAAGGAGACAGCGGGGCATCCTCAGTCGGCCTGTACGACGCGCTTCGCCACCAATGAGCCTGTATCTTACATGATCATGACGTCGGTGTCGTCATCCACACTGACGTCGCCGGTCTCAAAGTTTACCGACAATGTGGCGCTGGACAGGAGCGCAAGAGCGCAAGAGGACGAGCGAACGTCAGCGTCACAGTTCATCGGCCAGGCAGGCGCAAGCTGCAGCGCTGGGCCACGTACTAGTTGTCGCCGTGCGGGTCACTCCCTCCGAAGGAGTCGCCGTAGGACAGGATGCAGTCCTCAGCCTCGACGAGGCTGACCGCTTCGCCTCCTTGCGTCGCTTGCAGTCGCCTGCTGAACCTCAGGGTGCTCACACCGCCCGCCGAAGTGATCTCCTCGTTCTGCAGGTCGTTGAAAAGCAGGGAACCCGGTCCCCTTGAGGAAAGCCGCCGGCGCTCGACGACGCCATCGCCCACGACGGTGTCGGCATCCCTCATGACGCCGTCGTTCGCAGTCCAGGCAAAGGCCACATACTGGTCGGCCCTGGCGACGGACATTTCAAAGTGCAGGAACCCTGGACGGAAGGCACGATGGGGTGCTCAGTGATTCCGTTTCCAAACATCACGGGCCCGCTGGCTGGCAACGCACCATCGGAGATCTCCCACCGCAGGGTAACTTCATCTTCCAGATTGCTCAGGACGGCACGGAATCCAGTGGACTGCAGGTTGGCCGGGAAGGAAACGATCAGCGACGGGGCCGGGCTGGGCGCCGCAACGGGTGATGCAGAGGGGGCAAGAACTGGAGCAGCGGACGGCGTCGCGCTGACGGTTGGTGCCATCGCCAGTGCTGTCGGAGAGGCACTCGGTGCGGAGGTCCCCGCAGCCTCTTGCAATGCCAGGGTGGGCGTGAGGCTCACGACGCCATAGCCTGGCGCCCACGCGGCGAAAAACTCCAGAGTCCCGCTGCTGCCTGCAAAGCTCCGGGTTTACTCGTCCGACATGCTCCAGCACTGCTCCTGCCTTCCCAAGGTTTCGTACCGGTCGTATCGACCTCCAGACGCCGCGGACTGGTGCTGAAGAGCACGTTGTCACACGTGGTGCCCCCGCTGAACTCCGCCGCGCCAGTGGCTAACCGACCTTGCCACTGCACGCCACTGCCAACGGAGAGAGAGAGAGAGAAAGAGAGGGAAAGAGGGAGACAGATAGAGAGAGCGCTTGAGCTTGAGCTTCTGAGCGACTTCTCCCCACTCTCGACTGGCTCCCTCTATGAGAAGAGTCCTTCGCACCTGTCGTCTTCATCCAACATCAAGAACACGGGCGTTCCAGGAGTGTAAGTGGTCACTTCCATCCCACCGTCATCGACAGCTGTTGGGATTCGACGGAGAGGCCCAACTGCTCGTCAGGCCAACTGCTCGAGGTAGTGCTGTGGAGTGCATTCCTACCCATGAGTCGTCTGCTTCCTGACGTCCCAACACTTTGGCCCATGATGAAGTCGCCCTCCTGCACGTCCTGACTGCAAGGTCGTCTATCTGGATGCGCCGTTGCGGCCAACAACTGCCGCCGGGCAAGGAATCTGCGCTGAGACGCGCGCTTTTTCGCCCGTCTTTCGCACGCTGTTGCTTACCCAACAGAGCAGCAGAGCTGCGCAGGCTTGAGACGCCATGTTCAGCCTTGGGAGAGGGCGTCCGGAGGCTGTGGGCGCAGCGAAGCAGCGAAATATTCAGAAGGGAGAGAGGCTGCAAAATGCGCTGCGATTCTTGATGGAACCGTTTCGGATTGGAGAACTGCTTCTGGCGCGCCAATGAGATGTCTCGCTGACGCCGCCGCGATTTCGAGACTGTTCTTTGGGAGGTACTCTGGCGGTTCAACGAATCATACGTGGCTGTGACATAGGGCCGAATTTTTAAGTTGGGAAAGAATTATTCCATCCACCAGCAGCAGCTATGACAGGGACGTTGAGAATTATTTATAAAGCTATCGGTGTGGAATCCCCAAATCCCATTGATTTGCTCGTCGGCCGCCGAGCCGCTTCCTCTTCCAACCAACCGCTGGCGTCTTCCGTCGTCTGGCACCGTCGCTCTGGGCCACGCCTCGACCCCTCTTATGACCAGATTCTTCGGAGTCACAGCCATCGAACGCAAGCGAACGCAAGCGAAGTGCATGGATTCAAACGGAACCAGAACGGAGTCGAACAGCCGACGCCTGCTACGTTTTGGTTCTGCTTCTGGCTTGGTAGGAGGCGCGTCGCGATCAACCTGCGGCAGACGCCTATCGTCAGCGTCAGCACGACTCGTACGGCAGTCTTTGCCTTGGCCAGCCAACACCCCGCTGCACCGCACCGCACTACAACTCGTCAGACTTGGCCCCGTTGACACGGAAGCCATCCCGAAACACAGACGCAAAATCCGCTCCAGACGAGGGCGTGGACGTCCACTGCGAAGCGGAATTGACCAGCGACCGCAGCTCCGACGCAGTCCCGGTGGTGCGTCCGTGGTACACATGATCACCACCGCTCGGAAGCTGGAGACTCATCGCCGACAGCGCCGGCGGCAGCGCGGATGCAGAGGAATCCGTGACTTGAGACGGGTCCACCCACCCGCGAGCGTCGTAGGTGACGGCGTGAAGCCATCTCGGGCCGTTGCCACAGTTTGCTTGGTACAGGATCGCCGAGTCGCCGCTCTTCTTCAGCGCGAAGCTGCCGGAGACTCGTGAGAACGCGGGCCCCGGGAAAGTCACCACGCCACCCGCATCAACGCCCCCCGGCGGCACCGTGAACTTCACGATCCCCTCGCGCTTGCGGAAGGGATCTTCCCCGCTGGCGTCGAAGCCATTGTCCGTCAGCAGGATCTCCGTGCCTTCCCGCAACGGCGTGAGCGCGAGCAGAGCCACCGCGTCTTTCTTCGCAGAGTTTGCGCCCACAATCAACACCGATCCCGCGTCCTGTTGGGCGTTTTCCGTCACGCAGGCAGGGTGCGCTCGTCAGAGAATCTGGAGGAACCTTGAGCACGATTTGCAGGTTTCAGGTCAGCAAGAAAGCATCGGGAGCCCTTACCAAGCACTGGTGTCCTTTGGCTTTGCTTTGGCTGGACGACGCCGAAGTCCCCGCGGCTTTCTGGTGCGACGCGCATTGGCCGTCGGAGAAGGGATGCTTCGTACACGCCGTGCACTCGCACGGCGTGGGCTTCTCGAAGAACTGCTTGACGAGCTGCGGATAGTCCACGAACGGGTTGCGGTTGTGCTGGTACTTGGAGCAGATCCGATCGTTTCGTGCGCGCTCCGCGTCGTCCACGGGGTCCTTCTCGTGCCAGTCGAGCATGTCGGAGAGCAATCCGAACGTGCTGGAGTACTGGCAGGGGCAGTCCGACAGCTTGAGATTCCCATTCCCATCCACTTCCTCTGCATAGCGCAAGTGCTGGCGAAGAGACAAGAAAAGTGGAAGGCGGCGGGGTTACGCGCGTTTATGAACATCCCGGGCGCGTCTTCTGTCCGAAACAGAGCCACACTGTGTCTCTGATGTCGCCCTTTGGTGCAAACACTCACCATGTAGAAGATGGCGCGAGCCAGATCTCCGCGCACTTCCGGAGGGGCCTCCCAAGCGTCGTCGTCTCTCACCCGATCCGACGCCAGCGCCCGCCCCGGCCGGGGTCTGTTGCACTGGGCAGCGTCCGGAGCCTCCTCATGGGCTGGCCTTTGCACGCCCTCGCCTCTCCGGGGACAGGATGCGAAGAAGCGATTGCTCCGGGCAGAGTTCACGTTCCAGTCGGCAGCCCGGAGGGCGTGAAGATCGGACGTATCTTCGCCGTCCTTGAAGATCCCGTAGGACTTGGGCCACACATGCTCGCGATTCCACTCCCGATGCTCCTTCTTCTGGTGCTGGATGCGGCCGTAGATGGTCTTGACATTATCCGGCTGCTCCGGATCCTCGTCCAGATCTTCCAAGGCGTCCCAAGTGTCGGTCCTCCATCGATTTGTGTAGGGAACGCTGGGCGGAGGGCGGTGAGAGAGTGACGCTGAGCGACGGAACGTCGGAGGATGTACCTAACGTAGCCTCGCTTGAGACGCTCATGCATGATCATGCGCTTCTCTGCCGCGGAAGCGGTCGAAGTGCCGCTCACGATCGCGGCAACGTCCGGATCACTGTAGTATTCCGCAACGTCACAGGGCTCTGCGCGCGCCAGCGCCACCGAAAGCGCTGCTACGGCCAAGAAGGGCGCCATAGCGGCACTGAAGGAAATGCTGACCCGGAGGCGGCAAAATGGAGGGGGGAAAACTTTGGTGGAGACAGAATTTTGGAGGCGCTTCAAGATTCTCATCTCAACGAACGAGGCGCTGGATTTTGGAAATGCTTATCATCTTATATCATAGATTTACAACCTGCTTCGGATTGGATCCACCAATCAATCCGAGGCAGTAAGCATCAAGCCAAGATGAACTTCATGCGGGCGTAGCTTGTCCTTCGCATGTCTTCGTCTTCGTCTCCATAGCACAGCATCTCTCGCCCGCGTCGAATCCAAAATCTCCACGCTTTTTCTATCCCCCGCATACTCGCCTTCACTTGCGCCCGTCGCCAGCCTTTCCAATTTTGTGAGCGCGCTCTATCCAGTCGAAGTGCACTTCTACCAACCGGAAGCATTCGAGCGGCAGCGTAAGCAAATCAAACGTTCGGCGGCGTTTGGCGTCGAACGAGTGGATCTGCCGCCTCTGGCCCCGGACGCCCTCGGTCCTGCCTCCCGAGAGCCATGGCTGACAAGCAGGAGGCGGTGGACCTGTTGGCGCAGAGTCAGGAGTTCCTGGCGGCGCCGAACGAGGCGGCGAGACGAAAGCTGTGCATGCGCCTGCCGCCGTATCCCGGCACGGAGGGCGCCAGATGCAACCTGATGGGGGGCCGCATTCCCAGCTTTGAGTTCGTGGACGGCGTGCGCGTGCGCACGTACGTGAGCGAGACGCACGAGAGACTCTGGATCGAGACGCAGTGCCTCATGGAGATGAAGCTGTGGGAAGAAGCCGAGAAGAGCTTCAACCAGCAACTCAAGTACTCCACCAAGGTCAACTTGGAGACCATGAGCACCATCCTCATGGGCACGGCCAAGCTGCGCATAGACCGCCTGCCCGAGGGCGCCAAGCCCGGGGAGGACGAGTACGAAGGCATGGACAGCGCGATGGACACCTGCATTCGCGCCTACAAGGCCAAGCAGGAGGACTGGGATCCGGACGAGGTGGCGGAGAAGATGATGGGCGTCATCCATTCCTTCTGCCGGCGGATGGACGGAGAGGAGAGCGTCGATGACCTGCTGTCAATCACCCGCGCCTATCTGCCGATCCTCCGCTTGGTCGTCTCGTGCGGCATCAACCCGAGAGAGCATGTGAGCATTGAGAACGCGTACGAGACGCTTTGCCACGAGCACGTGCGAGGCCTCATGGAGTTCGAGGACTTTGCACTGGTGCGAGACGTGGGCCAGGAGATCTGTGAGCTGGACACGAAGCTGCTCGTGCACGACTTCTACGTCGTGCACCAGACCGTGGCGGAGTGCTCCGAGATCCTCGGGGACTGGGACGTGGCGCTGAGATACTATGAGGATCTGCGGGACTTCGCGGCGGCCGCGGACTGCTCGTACGACTTCGAAGACGTGGACACGTGGGAGGATCTCAGCAAGCATGGCATTCAGCGGGTTGGCCTGCACGAACGAATCGCCCGATGTCTGGAGCACAAGGCCGCTCCGAAAGAAGAGAGCGCTGAGTAGCGAAGCCCTCGCCTTAGGCCTAGCAGAAAGAGCAAGTAAAAGCCGCACGTTTGAAACCTTCAGCCCTTAGCAGTCTCAGCTGTTCCACGGAGCCACGCAGAGCTTGCCCAACAGAGATTTGTACTGTCGAAATGCTTTCCTTTTCTGGTGGGCCGCTGTCTCTTTCATCCTCCTCTCTTCTCTCTCTTTCGTTCCCTTCCCTTCCCTTCCCCTCCCAGAGCACACGGTACACTTCTCCACATTCGCCATCCCTTTGGTCGAACTAGTGCAGCATCCACTTCACCTCCAGTCCGCCCGCCACGCGGAGTTCGGTGGTGCTCTCGCTGACGTCTTCTTTTCATTACTCGAAGCGCGGAGAGAGGGCGTCTGGCAGTGAAGTGCAGCGCCAGGATCGCAGAAGGGCTGCGACCGCTTGGAAAGGTCTGGACACTGGCCCCAAAAGCTGCCGAACGATGCTAGGCGGCGCCAGATGCCTCCAGATCCTCCTCATTCTACTGGCCATGTGCCTCAGCTACGGTAAGGCCACTGCAACCCTCCTTGCAGGAGCCGCAGTTCCGCTGAGAAGGCCTCTGGACTGTCCTCAGGAGGCACCAGCTTCATCACACTGGGCATACGCGAAGGCGAGCAGCACTGGGTAGACACGGATTACGTGGTGGCCAGGTCAGTGGAGCCCTCGATGGAGGCGAAGCACCCACACGCACACGACCGGAGCTTCTCACTTCGGCAAACATCAGGTCCAGTAGTCTGGTGGCGTCGCCGTCGGCTCCACGGGGGAGTGTGCTGTCTCGTCTCTTCCGCAGACCTGCTGCAGTGGAAGACCCGTTGCCAAGACTGCACAAGTTGACCGTCCTAGCAGGTGCTTTCGCCATGACTTGCCATTCGCGTCGGAGCTCTTGAGCACATAGCGCTGACAGCACCTGGTTGTCTCGCCTCTTTTTTTTGGGGGGGGGGGGGNGGGGGGAATGGGTGGGGTGCGAAATGCAAAGGGGCCAGAGATGCCGGTGGGCAGACCTGTACCTTGGGTTGCAACGCCGGCGAGCAGCTGTTCAGCTTGCGGCCAAATGCCAATGGAAGTGGCCAGGCCGTGAAGACGGTACGTCGCCGCGAGCTTCCTGGGCGGATTTGTGGAGAAGAGCAGGGCTGACTTGTTTATTTCCCGCAGTATGTCAATGGCAAGCGGGTCGTTGCCTGCGTCAATTCAGAGGTGCGTCCAAGGTTGTGGTGAAGAAGGCGAGATGCACTCCCACCGAGCACCGTCATCGATGCTGATTGCCACGTCATCGTCACTGGGCATTGCAGCTGCAAAAAGTCCCATCGCGGCAGGCGCTTGCCGGTCTCTCGTCATGTATCGTGGAGGGCGTTTCTCCTTCCGCGCGGAGCAGCGCGGCAGCTTCCGCGGAGAAGCACACGAGGTGCATCCTGCGGGTTAGCGGGCAAGTCCTGCAGATGAAGCTGGAGCGAGGGCAGCAGATGGTCGTCGCTCCGCGGAACGTCATTGCGTGGCAGGTGCCAGCGCGTGCCGATGGAATCCCGCCGAAGCACTTGCGAAGCGGCACCGTCATGTTTCAGGGGCCCCTCGAGCTCTTCCTCCAGGGCAATCCCGCCAAAGAGCAGCGATTGCTCTTGGCTGGAAGTTCCCCGGAGGGTGGGGCGAAGTCCAAGTCCGTCCTCAGCAAAAGCAGGATAGGCGCAAAGGGCAAGCTCGCCATCTTCACGGTGGTCCTCGGCGTTGTTGCCTACGACGTCTACAAGCACAAGTGGGATACGCCCAACATCTACAAGAGGAGGTGGAGTGTTGAAGACGTCGTCCGGTGCCGCGCCCCCCCCAAGCGTTTTGCCATTCTCACGGCATTCGTTTCTTTTCTCTACTTGTGCGCCTCGTTCCAGGTTCACCTTGCTGATGAGAAAAGCAACCGCGCTGTGGTAAGCCCGCACACGTGGGGGACCTGCATCGTGTGGACTACGGTATCTGAGTTTCGTGACGGGTGCTTGCACGTTCTAGGGCCGCGCTGAAGACTGCAAGAAGCCAGATGCAGCTGGGTGACGAGGGCGCGGGCGACGGAGATGAATTCGTCTCCGAAGGGATGTTCAGCTGATCAGAAAGCCTTCATTTGCCTCGACGCCATGAAGGCTGTGTGGAAGCGCTGCTTTTTTCCCCCACAGAGATGCTAGGCGCGGCTCCATTATCGACCTCCATCATCTTCATCTTCGCCGCTGCCCTCCAGCTGTGCCTGCAGCATACTGTCCACCTCGACTCCCTCGCTCCTGAGAGTCTGCATTGGTGCAGAACATAAGGCCGTCAGCGTGCAAACCCTCCATCTTTGCTCCGCATTTCACGCTTCGACCGACCTGCAACTGCGCTTTGACGCAAATCACTCGCTCCGCGACGCACGAAAGCGCCGGTACTGCGCGCCGCATGGTTGGCGATGCTATATGCAAGCAACATACGCTGAGAACATCGAAGAATGGCGTGCAAATCCTGATGGAATCCCCTCCACAGCACCTCGTGGAGGCCGTTGCGTCAGCCGCGCTCCCTGCCAGCGGGCGCATCTGCGCGCACTCGCCCGTGCCGCTCGGAACATGTGATCCGGAAATCGACGGATGCACAGCAGATGCTAGATTCGATTTACGGTAGCGGCGTACGGCGCCAAGATACGCTGACGGCGCAGATCTACGGAGAGCGCCGCTTATCCGTGCGTAGCACAGCCGGCGAGCCGTGCATTCCTGTTATGAATGCTCATCACAAGAATCCAAGCGGCGGAAGAAGTACTACCAATCCGCTGTGGCACACAAGTACCCTTCGGAACCCCGCTTGATACCCGCCCGTCTGTCACAATAGCGGAAGCGCGCGCGCCACACCAAAGGCCACAGCGCCGCTCTGCACCTCTCCTCTCGTCTTGGTCCACCTCTCGATAATTCGCAGCAGCGAGGCCAAGAACTTCCGCGAAAGCATCCGAAATCAGCTCAGAAACACTGCGTTTTCCATTGGACTTGGCGGAAGTTGCATGCTCCGACGTGTCGCGGTCACCGGCGCCTCCGGCCGGATCGGCCGAGGCATCATCGAGCGCCTCAAGACCAGGGTGCCCTGCCAGATTCTGGGCATTGACGCGCAGGCTGCGGCCGAGAACTGCGACTTTGACAGTTTCCTGCAGCTGAATCTGGCGCGAGCGGTAAGCACGAAGATATCTCCGGGCGTTGGACAGAATGGGCGCATAAGGCAAGTTGAAACTGCATGTGCAGGTGCATGGATCCGAAGAGGAGAAGCAGCTGAGAGAAGCGCTGCTGGAAGTGGACTATGTGATTCACTGTGCGGCGTGGCCAGGCCCTTCTGCTACGGCGCCGTTCGGCGTTCGGTGAGTCGAGGTCACAAATCGCCGCCTTCGTACTCGCCACCTGACGGACAGGTGACCTAGGGAGATGGTGGACGTGGACAGCATTCCCATCGGCTTGGAGGATGCAACGCCCTGGGACCTCTACAGCGACAACCTCGCAAGTATGACTGACGGCTTCCTCGGGCTTGGTTCCCTCGACGTGCGGCTGACGAAAGTGCAACTAGGTACCAACGCGCTGGTGGAGGCTGGAGTGGCAACTGGCTTGCGGTATGTCCACTGCAAGCTTCCAGCAGCTTGATCGCCTGCGAACGTTTTGGCTGATGCCGAGGTTTGCCCGCCGCAGGCGCTTCGTCTTCAGCAGCTCCGCCTTTGCAATGGGGTTCAGCCACAAGGCGAAAGGCGCGGGCTCCTTCATCCCGGCCACCGTGCCACTGATTGAGCAGGATCGGTGCGTGGTCGGCGTTTCTTGAGCTTCGAAAGCCTTTCTGTGCCTCTCATCGACTGGGGTTTTTCTCGCATGGCCCAAAGGCCCCAGCCCTTCGAGACCTACGGCCTTAGCAAAGCGGCTTGCGAGGAGCTGATCTCCTGCGCTTCAAGAACGTCTCCAGGTATCCGTGGCGGTACCAGCGGACTCGGAGCACCGTAGAGAGTTTCCTTCTCAACGAGTTCGCTGTCGCAGATGTCAGCTTCATCAGCCTGCGATTTCCGAACATCATCAAGAACGAGAAGTGGGGTAAGCGATGCGGAAGCTGGCTGCGGCGTTTGGTACTCTTCATTGACCACACTTCTCCCAAGGGGAACTTCCATGGCCTTCTCCGACTCCGGGGGATGCAAGGTGTATCATGCTCTGGAACTACGTCAGTGAGGATGACGTGATCCAAGCTCACGTGGAGTCCGTTCTACAAGAGGTCTGCCGCGTCAATTCGCCATTGCTTCTCCGGCCAGCCTTTTGCTTTTTGAAGGCTCTGGGACTTAGCACCTTCTGATACAGGACGCTGGAGCACCGGGGACGCACGAAATCTACAACATTGCAGCACCGGACACGCGATTCGATGCAAGCACGCTGCAACTTATGGGTGAGCTGCTGGCCACGACGCGGCACCTTTCACCTCACCCGTTGCCTAAGCCTCGAATGTCTGCCTCGATTGCGATTGTGCAGAGAATGTGCTGGAAATGGATACGAAAGCCTTGTCGTTTCGCGAGGAGCTTTTTGCGTACGCCAAAGTGCCCCTCGACTCGAACTTCTCCCTCTTCTCCTCGAAGAAGGCGACGGAAAGGCTCGGCATCGTCTTCAAGTCGTGGCAGTCGGACAAGCTTTCTCAGACTGAGGGACGTTGCGAAGTGCAGATGTCCGACACTGAAGTGAGGCCCGGGACTCTGAGGAAGGGCTCGTCGGCTGCGTTGGAGACCCTCCACGATCCGCGCACGAAGCACTTCGACATCACGGTACGCAGATCCTGCCAGGATCGCCCGCCGTATTCGCTGCGTTGCTGACAGCTTGCTTTCATGAAAGGGCTTCGAGCTTGAATCTGGCCAAGTTATTCCCGAGTGTCCAGACGCGCCCAATGGACATGCAAGTAAGATGGATCCGCGAAGGAACAGGCCGCTCTGTGTTGGCGGCCAGCGAGCTAAGCCACACCTCTTCTCCCGAAAGGTCTTGCATACGTTGTGCATGGAGACTACGGCGTCATCCGGAACAAGAAGGTACTCTGCGGTGCGGTCCCAGCTGCATCCTCGTCTCTGTGCAATCCCCTGATCGACCTTCCACTCCTCCACGCATTTCCAAGGTCGTTTTGGTGCCGACCAGCTTCGATGCCACGAGCAGCGACTTCGACTACCTCATTGGCCCGTCTCCACAACATGTCCTAAACACCGACGAGCATCTTGTGATCGTCGTGAACCAGCTTGGTAATGCGCTCCTCCTTCCAAATTCCTTCTTGCTTTCTTGGCAAGAGCTGATGCGTCCTTTGCTCCGCATCTGGTTGTTGTTAGGAAACGGAGTGTCTTTCTCCCCATCGCATCAGTTTGCGGTGGACAACGTAGCAGGCGCCCTGTGCCTCCGGGACCACGACGAGATCTACAAGTTTTCCATTGGGGACAACGTGCGAGCTCAGAAGAAGCTGCTGCAGGAGGAGTTCGGGTACGCACGCTCTCCGTTCTACGGAAGCACGCAGCACACCGTCATACCTAAGCCCGGTTGCTCGTTCCAGAATTGACGCGGTAGATATCGTGTACGGCTACTCCATGGGAGCGATGCAAGGCTTTGACTGGGCCTGGCGGTATCCAGACGCCGTGAAGAGGGTGATTGCGATCTGCGGAACAAGCCGCTGCGGCGACCTCAATCGGGTGTTCTTGGACTCGTTGGAAGCAGCCCTCTGCAGCGACCCAGGCTACGACGCAGGTTCGCCCCACATGCAAGCAGACTCGCGGAATTTGAGTGTGGCCTCATTGGGCGAGCTTCTCTTTTCCTTTTCTGCATCCTGACGATGATAGAACAAGGATACTTCGCGTCATTTCCGCACAAGGGGATCGAGGCGTTCTCGCGCATCTACGCTGGCTGGGGCGTGGGTGCCACCTTCTATCTGGAGCACCGCTTTTTGCAGGTCGGTGGCCGCGCCGCGCAACACGACGTCGTCCAAAGTTCATGATAGCGTGGTTGCACAAGCTTACTTCTTCCCCCTCTCTCCTTTCTTTTTGTATCCTCAGGAGGGCTTCCTTTCGGGACATGCCTTTGTCGACGGAGATTACCTGGCAGCGTTCGCCGGCGCAGATCCCAACGATCTGCTGTCACAGGTACAGCTCGGCAACCAGTGCGTTTGGCAGCGATGCGATGAAAGTCCTTAGCCTGAGCCATTCCCCTGTCATCCATTCATCCACAGATCAGGACGTGGAAGCGAACAACAGCATTGGGAGCAACAGAGACGGATGCGCTTTCCAGCGTCACCGCGGATGCGATCACGCGGTAAGACGAAGCATGCGCTCTGCGCCTCTGCACAGAAGCATTTGTGCTGAATCGGCGCTGTGGGCTTTTCTCAGGCAGCACCTCGCAAGGGTCAAGGCGCAAATCCTGTACATGCCGTGTGACACAGACAAGTACTTCACACTGACGGAAGCCAAAAGGGAAGTTGGCTGGATGATCAACGAAGGTGCGTGGCTTGCTTTCCGTGGCGTTCGTGGCGGAGGCTTTCCAATGCTGACCATGAGGACGGAACCACGCTCCCTTTGCTTAGGTGACCAAGTGATTCTGAAGCCCATCAGCAGCAGGCTCGGCCACAGGGCCGGTGACCCCAAGAAGGAGAGCATGAAGCATCTGTACTCGAGGATCCGCTTTGAGGTGCTCAACTTTTTGGAAGAGCCGGAGCCGCCAAGCGACGGCGGTCCGGAGGAAGAGATGCCCTTGCCGATTTGGCGCAAGCAGTTGCACGACTCGTACCACTGACGTGAAGCAATGAAAGTGAACTCGTTTGAACTCGTTTTCCTTTGTATTGGTACCTTCTTCGCAGCCTTTTCCGTGGAAACGTCATCTCCCTCGAGCCACGATCCATCCGAGACAAGCAGGCTCGACTACGCAGCCAACACGTCTGGGTGAAGCTCGCAGGTCATCTTGCTGCCCGGAGCAAGCTTGCTGTCGTATCCCACTTCCACCCAGCCGTCGTTCATGGTGCCAGGGCGGGGGTCGTACGTCACGTCGTCTCCGAGCCACCTTCCGAGAAGAGAGACGAATTAGGCTCCGCACGTGCTGGCGAGGAAAGTGCATTTGGTATAGAAGCTGTACCGAACAGCGTAGCCACGGCGCCGATTCGTCGATCCTTCGGTGCCCTTGGCGCCGTGGATGGCCGCGCTCTTGAAGAGGATTACGTCTCCTGGGGACATGTCCCATCCAAGGAGCTCGTACTCGCCTTCGAGCACACCCTGCCAGATGTCAGAAGCAAAGGCAGGAGAGAGAGAGAGAGAGAGAGAGAGAGAGAGAGAGAGACAGGCAGAATGAGCTGGGCTGGAGAGCGGCACTCTAACAGGCGCTTCGTCTCCTGATCACCTGATCGATGTCTGGAACTACCGGAAGATCGGCTTCTCTGGTCTGGTACGTGTTCTTGCCGGAGTTGTCGCCACCGCTAAAGTTTGTAACTTCATGGATGAGGTCCCATTTGTGAGAGCCCTTTACACCAACACTTGTCAGTACCAAGAGCGCACAGAGGGAACCGAATGGCTGAACCACGAACCTTCACATACTGAACCCCGTTTTCTCTTTTCACGTCGTCCATGGCTATCCAGGTGCTGCAGATCTGATCCCCTGTTCCCGACGCAAACGCGTAAGAGTGGAGAGCACATTGGCGAGGATTGCAAAGCTGGAGCGGATTGCAAAGCTGGAGCGGATTGAAAAGCTGGAGCGGATTGCACAGCTGGAGCAGATTGCAAAGCTGGAGCGGATTGCGACGCTAGACGACGATGACGACGTACCTTTCAGAGGCCAGTAGCTTGTGTCGTTGTGCCAAGGCGTTGGCGCGCTGGTGCCGGGTTCCTTCACGAGCAGCTGATCATAGAACACATGCGCACTCTTCGACTGGAGTCCACGGGCCTGGAGAGACGCAGAAGGCACACGTGTGCTTAGCACCTTCTGCAAACGCCGATGGTGACACTTGGCCAGGATGTCCCTCTACGCACCGCAAGCGCTGCCATGCCAGACTCGAAGATCAGCTGCCGGAACACCTCGTGGCGCATGTAAAGGAACTGATCATCGTGGAAGCGGCCCTGCGGAACCCATTGCCTAAGCTTCCAAGCGCTTCCTTACTGGCTTCTCGGGGGACATGGGCTACCTTGGTTCCCTGCGCTTCGCTGTGTTCATCACAGAGGGGTCCTGGATTCTGCATGTTGGCCTCAGCCTAGAGCCACAGGTCATGCTTCGCTCTGAAAGCTTGCATGCGAGTAGCTGCACAGTACCGCCTCCCGTAGAGCCTCGATCCACTCGTCGTTGAGCACGTTACGCAGCACAATGGCGCCGTCTCTGTCCAGTGCGGCGACTTGGGCGGCTGGAAGCAGCTCCTCTACGCGCAGCGGCGGCAGACTCGGCAGCGCTGGCTTGTGCACCGCCGACATGCTCAAGCTGCGCACACAGCGGGAGAAGTGGCGAGAGATCATCTTTGGCCGTTGGCGCGCGGCGCGGCGACGCCTGATGAAAGTACAGGAACGGCAAGAATTCCTGTTCTATTTGCCTGTGTAGCAGCTGGGTAACAACGAGTGCAAACTGGGCCAATGGCATAGCTCTTTATTAAGACCATTGTTTGCATCTGTCCGGCTTCCTCCGTCCTAGTCTGTCACCTAGATTTTAATCTTGCGCCACCTCCAATCAATGGTTCTTGTCTGTTTCAGCAGCCTTCTAGGCCTCTGCTACACATCATGTAAGGCTCCGCTTTCGCAATGTTCTGCGGCGTAACGATCCTGACGCCTCTGTCCTTAGCTGAGCGTCGCGGGGCTCTTTTGCAAAGAGCACTGCGGCACTCTGGCTGTCTTGACCGCCTCCTTCTGCTGCCGCATCAGTTGGAACGATGGACCCCTCCACGGCCGCCATCACCTTGGTGCGTTCCGCGTCGGCAGCTAGAACTTCCAAGCTCCACCCTTCCTGACGACTCTGCAGGTGCAACGCAGTTGCAAGAAACGCCGGATCCGCCTGGCCGAGTTCATGCGCACCTTCGATCAGGTGCGAAGTGCGTTGGACATAGTCAGGAGGCCAGTTGAAGAGGCATCCTCTCTAAGGCGCTTTCCTCGCAGCGCCACACCAAGAAAGTGACTGCTGGACAGTTCACGCGGGCGCTGAACATGGCCGGAATCGAGCTGCCGAGTGACTACGTGCAGGCGCTCTGCGACAGCTATCGGTAGGCCACGCCGTGTGGAACAAATGGCGCTGGCAAGAGGCTAAACTTAGCTGCGCAAAGGGATCTGTACGAGCCGGACTTGGTCAACTACGCGGGGTTCTGCGACCTCATCGACGAGGTCTTCACCATCAAGGCCCTCGAACAGCATCCAGAAAAGGTTTGTAGGCAAACAAGAGGAAAAAGAAGAAGATGAAGAAGAAGATGAAGAAGAAAAAGAAGAAGCCAAAGTCCACGGAAAGCCAGTGGATGAGCTCATCATCTGCGTGGACGACTGAAAAGGTGGTCAAGCTGGCGCTGTCCGACGAGGACGTCCGGCCGCCGATGGGCCTCGATTGCCCGGCTCTTACTGCCGAGGAGGTGCGACGCCCTTGCTCGAGCAAACCAGACGTACCCCTCCCTCACCGTCCGTACCTACGATACCAATCCAGGTTGAATCCTTGCGGGATGTTCTGGGGCCGGTTCAAGCTCGCGTCAAGGCAGAGGGCATCCAGCTCAAGATGTTCTTTCAGGTAAAATGCTCTGCTGCGCCTTGGGGACGGGGAAACCTCGGTGTCTTACGACCGTCCCCCGTTGCGGCCATAGGACTTCGACACGACCAACAACGGCTGCGTCACGGAGCAGCAGTTCATCCGCACGTTGAACAGGTGCAGCAGCGGTCTCGTCGTTGCAAGAGAAGGACGCAGGGCACCAACTGATGCCGCCTTTCAAGGGTGCTGAGCACGAGTTCATACGAGAGCAATCTCCTCGCGAAAGCATATGCCGCAGAGCAAGGCTGCAACTACCGCAGGTGCGCGCACGGAGGTTCTTGGTGTCCCTCAAGTGTGCGCTGCTGGCTTTGATAACCTTTCGCGTCTACAGGCTCTGTGGAGACGTGGATGACGCAGAGTGCCGCCCTGAGACGGACGAGCAACACCGCTCGAGCGTCGAGGAGAATGGAATCTCCGGCAAAGGTACATGAACCGAAATGGAGTAGCGGATTTTCGAGGCGATCGTTCTGTGGGCTAAGTATCTGTGACAGGCATCTCCGGCGACGCGTGGACCTCGTTGCGGCAGCAGCTCTCCTATCTTGTTGCCAAGCGACGGCTGCGGGTGGCGGATTTCTACCTCGCTGACGATCCGATCCGCACCGGGACGGTCACCCGCACCGTCTTCTGCCGGAGCCTCACGAGATGGTTCGACATCGCCCTCAACCAAGAGCAGCTCCAAGCTGTTGCTGACAGGTACAGTCCAAGGCCGACCACCACGCCACATTCACACATGTACATCTCATCCGCGTCAACCTTGACTACATTTGCAGATTTGCGGTGCCCGGAGATTCCCAGACGATCAACTATCGGGCGTTCGTTGAGGCGACGAAAGCCACGAGCTTTGATGGCGAAGGACTTGGGGCTGCAGAGGAGTCGGAAGACTTGGGCAAGACCCTGCAGAACATGCGCCGCGTCATCCGGCAGCAGCATCTCGTGCTAAAGCCGGTGCTCGACGACTTTGACCGCTCGTCGGAAGGCCACGTGACGAGGGACCAGTTTGCGCGCTGCTTGAGCATGTTTGGGCTGCTCCCGGCGGATCCGGAGTTGCGGGAGAAGGTCTTCAATAAGTACAAGTCCGTAGATCCCCTACGGGCGGCCGACCGCTACATCAACTACAAGAAGTTTCTCGTGGAAGTGGCGGATGGAGAAATGCCGCCCGCTGCTGAAGACGCCGAGGGCTCCGGCCCTCAGCACGTCTCCGTGCTGGGCAGCGCCGGGCAAGCCACGCTCTCCAAAACGCCGCAGCAGCTTTCGGAGACGCTGCGCTTCAAGCGCCCGGATCGGTCTTCGGAATCCATCGTTGCGGGCATTCGTAGCGAGGTGGGCTCTCTCTTCCTTTCTACTTTCACGACGCCGCCTCCCTTGGTAATGTGAAGACTTACACATTGATTCTACCTCCAACACAAAATCCTGCAGGTGTTCACGAAGCGCATCCGCATGCATGAGTTCTTCAAGGACATGGATCCCCTGCGGCACTCCCGGATAACCCGTGCCCAGTTCTTCCGCGGGCTGAATCTCGCCGGATTCGTCTTGAGGTGAAGCCATGGCGGCGACGAGCCCGAGTCCCATTTCTAGCGCCTAACAGTGTCTCATCCCATCTGATTAGCGAGTCCGAAATGAACACACTTGCGGACAAGTATCGCTCGGAGCAACTGGATGAGGGTGGGCGCCCCTTCGTGCGCTACATGGACTTTGTCACATCTGTGGACATGGTACATGCTTGCCATTCGCACACTACATGCTCATGAAGAATTGGTGGTCATGAAAGCGTTGGTGGCTGCTCAGGTGTTCTCGTTGCCCGGCCTCGAGCGGGATCCGAATGTCGACGTCGAGAAGACGATTCAGACGCTGCGCACCGTGGACAAGAGGTGAGGCTCGATCGTGGCGATGAGGATGGGAGAAGAAGGTCGTCATTCTGATCCGCATTGTCACTGCAGGTACTTGGAAGGGCCCCGGCCGGATGCCTTTGGCGGCAAGTACGACTTCTCTGAGGAGGAATCGGCGCGCCTCTACGCTCTGCTTCGTCAAATTGCACTGAAGGTAAGGATTTGCGCTTAGGATTTGCGCTCAGGATTTGCGCTCAGCAGATCCTTTTCACGCACGACCCTCATGTCTGTGGCAGGCGTCGCGCCTTCGCTTGGAAATGGGACCGGCGTTCTCCGACTTCGACTTGCACAACCGAGGGTGCGTTTCGTTGACGTGGACAAGCGTCGGGGCTTCAAGCCGCTCACCAGGCTCTTCTTCCCAACTGTGTGCGTCTTGTGCAGATACATCCCTGACACGATCTTTGAACGCGTTTTGAGCATGACCAACTTGCACCCCGACAATCGCGAAGAGCTCGACCTGCTGGTCCGAAAGTTCCGAGAGCCCTCGAACGACTCACGTAAGAAGACATACCTGCGCATACCCCCTTCGCGGAGAAACCAAAGCTGAAAGCAATAAACGGACATACTGCGATTGCTTTTCAGGCATCGAAGTGAACTATCGAGCTTTCAGCAAAGCGATGAAGGAAGCCGCGGAAGGGGTGCGGACGTCGCTTGCTGCTTCATCGTGGAACGTAAGCTGACGCGACTCAACCCCAACACCCTTTCGATGCTCTTCAGGCGGATCCAGCGAGCCTCATGAATGCGGTCGAGTACCGCGAGCACATGCGCAAGCGCTGGGACCCCCTCGAGGTCGCTAAGGACCTCGGGGGAGCTGATGCCGCTGGAGACAAGAGCAAACAAGCGGAAGGTACGAACGAGAACGCTGCGGTGAAAAAGCGACCAGCCATGACAATCTGGAGGGGAAAAGCGAACGAAGCTGACTTCATGTTCATTGCGTATTGGCTTTTCGCAGTCAAGACGGAAGACACCTTCGACAAGATGTACAACGTCGTGTCGGTGCGAAGGGTTCGTATTGTGGACTTCCTGAGCGACGGCGATCGGCTGCGCAGCGGCAGTATCAGCTGCTCCAAGTTCCGGAACGGATTAGCCAGGGCCGGAATCGACCTTGGCGAAGAGGAGCTGAAGGGCCTGGAAGACGCCTTCCGAAGCGCCTCCAAGGCAGACATGATCGACTGGAGGAAGTTCCACTCCACCTTCAACGACTACATGCGAAGTCGGCTCCAAGCAGCATGAGACCTTGATCCGGTCCTCATGGTCCTTTTGTCGTGTCCTGGCTGCGTGGGTTGCGTGATCCGCTGAGTGCCGCCGTCTTCTTCGAGGGCTTGATAGATCGAGTAGAGCACCAGATGCTACAGAATCGCGGGTTGGATCACTTGCATGGCAGAGCGCCGGAGCGCGATGGTCACGCCGTCCTCCATGCGCACTCGGTACCAAACATTTCGATTCTGGGGCTTCTCCTCCACCACGCCCACCTTTCCGACGTGCGCGCTCGGGCCATTCGCCTTTGGAGTCGAGAAGCATAAGAAGTGAGAGAGGCGGACGCCAACGAGCACCGACGCTCGGCGCACCTGAATGAGGACTTTGGAGCCGACGGAGGGTTGATACTCGCTGGTCTTCCTCCTCCACTTCTGCAGCATCCACCACAATTTGCCGTCTGGCACGTTGAACTCCCGCGCGATTTTCTCCAGCGTCTTGGGCTTCTCGCTGTCACCGGTCTTGTTGCGGTGCAGGTACACCTCCAGCGCCTTC